>JAFVLL020008655.1:0-48992 GCA_021397915.2 Tor tambroides
GGACATTGTAACAGTTGAGGTGGTACCAGTGGTTGTAAGGTTAGGAAAGCTCTGCGCACCCATGAGAGGAGAAGCTGCAAACAAAACCCAAAAACTGTGATTAGTCTGAAAACTGAAAAGCTGAAAACTGAAAGCTCGCTCTACAAACTAAACATGCTTCAAATGGCTGCAAAATGCAAATCATGGCAAAAAATTTGAGTCATGTTAATATTCACAAAACAGTTAAATAATCCAGAGCAGGATGCAACTCAATACACCTACAACAAAATGGTTGCAGTTACATAATCATGAGGGAAAAAAAAAAGTAAATAAAATATCCTGAAAAGGCCAAACAAGCTTGCAAATGAAATTTTTATTACATTTTAATGCAAATCCAGTCTAAGGTATAGCAAAGAAATGGTTGCAAATGACAGGAAATACTACTATTTATCTTCTATACTACCATGTTTCAGAGCGCACTTCTAACCCAACTATAATTTTTCTGAGAACAGATGATTATCAAATTAATAAGCCTTCACTTAAGTCACTGATTCAAAATAAAAAAACGTTTAAGATATCTAAACCAGTGGTCCTCAACCAGGGAGCTAGGGCCCGCTAGAGGTACTTTAAATAATTTTAAAGACGACAAAACAACCATTAAAATAAGCTTAATCAAGACTTTTTTTTTTTTTTTAAATAACCCCCTCATCAACTGTTTGTTTCCTATGAAGAAGAGTCAGGGTTCTCACGATCAAGAAAAAAACATTAATATATAATGTAGCAATAAAAATCCCTATTCAGTAAATGACAAATTACTGGGAGAATAAATTCATTGGTTAAAAAGAATTTGAACAGTGAAGATCATTCAGCCTCTAAAATGTCCAAAATTCTGAAACTTGATTATTTTATTTTTGACTACTGTAGTTACTTTTAAATTTGCATTAACTAGAAGTGCCCATAGACTAAAACAGATCTTAAAAACAAAACTCAGGCTAGGGGCCTTTGAATATTGTTGTGGACAATATAGATCTATGGAGTCAAAAAGGTTGAGAACCACTGACCTAAACTGGTATTGGCTGTTAGAAGAATGGGTAACCAAAAGGTACTCACTGGCAGTGCTCATTACATTGCGTCCCAGCGTGTTAGTGTTGTTGTCGCTGCTGCTTCGGCTCAGGTTCATGTTGTTAGTGGCATTGGTGCGAGACATGTTGGGCGCTCTGCGAACAAACGACTCCATCAAGCTGGCCTCTCGAGAGGACAAGTTGGGGACGCTGGCACTGGAGCTCATGGGCGCTCCAGCTGCCAAAAGTGAACTAACGGAGAGCCGTGCACTGGTGGCGGAGCACAAGGGCCTCTGGGATGCAGCGTCCTTGCTAGATGACTCGGAAACAGAGCTGACGTCCGGCGAGCTCACACTCACGATTCCCATAGAGATGGCTGTCGACTCGGCCGACTGTCTTGAAGTGCCATCGGGTGCTGGTGTTTTACGTTCGCCACTTTCACTTCCTGTGTCTGCAGTTAGCGTGCTGGTGCTGGAGGCAGAGCCGGCTTCGGCTGTGGAAAGCACAACTATCGGTTCTTGGCCCTCCGCCCCCGGGGGCTCTCCGACGATGCCTACTCCCTGCTCCAACAGGCTCTCGACTCTGCGCTCCACTCGGGTGGAGCTGAGGCTTATATCGCTGCTGCTGGCCACGCTACACACCGAACTGCTACTACCCTTGCGGCTAGAGGAACTGGCCCCTGCTGTGGAGGATGAGCCACCCTTGTCTGGACAGTTATTTTTCACCAGGCTGCTCCAGGACTGCGGCGTTCCTGCAACAGTGGATGAGACAGGTTTGGGTGACGGCGCTGACTCAGGGTCGTACCCTGGCGCAAGCTTGAGGTCAAACTTCCCTTCCGCACCCATACGATACGAGTTTGAGCCACCGGCATCCCAGGTGACATCAATCCAGCCTGGAAAGTGGGGGAGGGAGGGGGGATATGAACGGGTGAGACCCAGCAAGAGAGCAGAGAAAGACAGCAGCAAGTCAAAGACAACAGCTTTTGCTCGACACTGGACCAGAAATAACGGAATAAACCAAAATCATTGGATGAGGTCAAATTGATTTTTATATCTCTGCAAAACCTCTCCAGTTCATATTCAAAACACTGACAATCATCTAAGAAGAAACTCAAATCCATCTGGTCCAGGGTGAAGCAGTGAGGTAGAAACATGAAGCACAGAAAATGACAAATTAAAAAAAAAAAGCAGTAGAATTTTGCAAATGCCAAGCTACGAAGCCACTTAAGAAAAAGAACAGAAGAATCATTTTGGTCAGTGTCAAATACACTTGCAATGGAGTTCATTCGGAGCTTGCAAATTGTGACATCAACATGCACTTGGCTTGACTGATGGAGACAGGTTAAAAAGGCTGTTTTACACACTGAAACATGGCTTCCCAAAGAATCAAAAGCAACAGAGTGGATGCTTAAGATAATACGAGTAGGACATCAAAAATGTTACCTGTTAAGTTGGGGGGGAGGGATAAAGGTTGCACTTCAAAATAGTAAACTAATAAAAACAAAAGTATGGAATGACAGTTGCAGAGAGCAAAAAGTAGTAACACTTATCACTGAACTTCAGAGTGTGAAACAGATTTTATTTTATTATTAATCATGCAGAATAGAAGCAAGAGGAAAGCACCACATCAAGAAGTAAACAGGAAGAAAGACTGGTTTCAGATCAGCCCAGTCATAGCTTACCTTTAACTAAAAGTATTTGTAAGATACTTGAAAATAAGAAGGGCTGATCTGAAAGCAGTCCCTCTGAGGCATGCTGGGAAAACAAGTCCAATGTGATTTATCTTTTGTTCCGTTTTACTGTGTGAACGTCAGAAATGGGTAACTCCATCTCCCCCCCTCACTTGTGATGGGTTTGCTGCAGAAAGCTTCTCAAAACATGCAAATGCACTTGATGTTCACAATTTGTTTCCCTTAAACATTGAAGTACCACTGAACTCCATTGTCGATTGGCCAGTAAAGAACTTTTCATGTAGTGGTCCGATGCAGTGACGCCTTGAACACTGTTGTACAGAAATCTGCTACGGCATAAGCATTACACATTGTGCTGTCCTATACAAGCTATCAACGGTTGGATGCACACACTAAGAGCCACAAAAGTGACACCGGTCCTCACCATTATGAGCCTCTCCGGTCACAGTGCCCTCTCCAGCAGGATTGCCATCCTGGTCCCTCCACTTCCAGTCTATACCGCGCACCACACGTGCCCCTGGTACAATGTACTTCATCACCTGAGAGCGAAAGAGCCGGCGCTGCCGTCTCAGGTTGGCCTCTGCCTCCTTCACTGCTTTACCTGACAATGCAGAACAAATCATGACTGATTGGAAACATGAGCAGAGACAAAGCAGTCTCTAATTAAAATAGTGTGCAATTAAGGATGGTCATTTTTCTTTTGTGATAGTGTAGACAAATTAAAATAACATTCTTGCTAAGTAGCCCCTTTTAATGACTCCGTTCCCAGTTCATATGTTAATCATTTAATTTACATAATCCAACGCTATCATGATGAGAGATGACTCAGCATGAAATGGACATTTTTATTGTCTTACTGTGAACGATTCAACCATGCATACATTTCATTTTTTGACCATGTTATTTTTAATCAAAATGTCATAATTTGATTTTCTCTCTGGAGACTGGACATCTCTAATCATTTAGTCCTTTTAAACCCTGCCTCTTACAAAAGACACAAACTCGCATTCAGGTCTTCATCCAATTAAAAAACAAATGGATAGGATAAGTCCCTGCCCTACATTTTTTCCTTTTTTTACATTTACCTTGGCTGTTCCCCACAATATGGAAGAAAGGATCTTTTGCTACCTCCATTACATCATAACTTTAAAGCCAAACCCAGTATATGCCAAAATAGAGCAACACATTACTAAATCTTCAGTGTTGCCATGTGGTACTTTGTGAGCCAGATCCCAATAGAAAAATCAATGATGTTAGGTTACTGCAATTAGATCAGTTACATGGCAAATACTCATATGCTTACAACAAACATCTCTTTGAAGCATAAATATTATAATTGGACAATAATTAATTACGATTAATTGGACAATAATTATAATTACAATGAGAAAGTGTAGTGTTAGAAATTATTGGCACTTACCCAGCTGGTCCTCACAGACTCCAGTAACAGTGCCATAGATCTCTAGACCAGACAGGGAGAGGTAGTGTGTTTGTCCGCTGGCATTCTTCCCCATCTGTTTAATACGAATGTGTCTCCAGCCCTGCTTCTCATCTTTGGATGGATCCAGAGGCCATGTGGCTGTTGACCTAAGGCAGTAATAAGTCATATTAGTAGGTGCACAAAAAAGACATATGGTCAAGTCAAGGTAGGCAGAGCATAATAACAGCACACTCTAAAATAGTGTTATAACACGTACCCTGGTTCATTGAGAGAGCTGTCATCCACATGGGTGTAGAGAGTCATCCAGTTCTGACCATCTTTGGACACTTGAAATACCCAATTCCGGAGGGCGGATCGACCGTATCCACGAGCGTGGCGAAGTGTGTACGCAGAGGGGATGACCCATAAACCAAGATCGATGGCAAACCAGGCGTTTTTGTCATCGTTGGTGTGACAATTGAGGGCGGAGCTGTCTCTGCTCAGGATGTCCTCAAGTCGGCCGTAAGGCAAGTTTCTGCCCTCGGAGGAAGTCACAACCACTAATCCGTAAGCAGCGGGGTTCACCCATTCATATGCGGTCCTGTGGCCAAACAGAAGTGCATTCTTTATGCATAACATTTTGGGTCATGTTGGGTTTCATAATGTAAGAATGAACAGTTACAATTAAATCTATTTAAATGATCATGCAAAAAAAGACAAAGCAGCTCACTTCGCATTGGTGCCAATCCAGTACACAATTCCATTCTCGTCAAAGTCATGCTGGTGCCTGAAGGTGAAGCTCTGACCCTCTCTGAGCTTCCTAACAAAGATGAATGAGGACCTGTCAAAGTCATACCACTGCTTGGCCACCTGGGGAAAGGGATGAGACAAAGTTATGACCTTTTCTCAGATGCCTGTGGGGATACAGCTGAGTAAATATGGAATAATAGAAGAAATAAACACAAAAAAGCTTTCCTACCATCTTGAGCAGATACTGCTCCAGTGACTCAACAGTGGCCAGCGGCTCCATCTTTAGCATTCTACCAGTTCGATCAATCAGGGCTGTTTCACCCGGAGCACGCTCCAAGCGGAAGCGTAACCTCCTTGTCAGTATCTAACAAAACAGAAAAAGATTTTAAATGATATATCACCATTCATAAAGAAAGATGTCACTGTTTCATACGCACCAAACTAAAAATATACACCAAAACAGAGAGACTGACCTGTAAATTATACGTTGAGCCTGGTGTATCATATAAGTGGAGAGGTAGCCGCTCTATTGACTCCAACACTGCTATCAGTTTGCGGATTAAGGCAACTGCTGGTCGGCTAGAGGACAGAAACAACTTAAATGTTAGACAAACAGACTACAGGAAAACAAATTCTCTCATTGTGTTCAAATTAGACAAGTAAGCTGCTGGTTGAGACTCAGATATATAGGGAAGAGATTACTTTTGCATGCTGTGCAAGGCTCAATTACCGTTATGTGTAAGAGAAGATATACTTTACCTTTCGTCATCTTCGTTTTCAGTAAATGCAGTCTTGAACACATTTATTCTTTCCATCAGAGGCTTACAATCATGTTTCATGTCTAGCTCCACACTCTGTGAGGAAAAAGTAATAAGTAAAAAGGTAATGAGTATTGGGAATAAAAGGAGACATGTTTACAGCTGAGAGTTAAATTGTGCACGACTCACATTGCTGAGGACAGTAAAAAGTGCTTGCACGAGGCCACTGCTGCACATTTCATACGGAGAAATGGTGTTCTCATCTTTGAGAACGACGATTAAATTCTCCAGAGCTGTTTTCATGAGGTCTCGCCATGTGTTTTCACCTTCAATGCACTGAAGAAACAAGAAGCAAACTCTTACTCACTGTTATTGTCTTTTAGACCCCAATTAAATGGGAACTAAAATAAATTGTGAGAAAAGTATATTCTATGGGCAGATAAAGTTTTTAGTTTAATTCCACCTGTCTGTTAGTATGTAGCTCCCAAGCAGACTCTAGCTGTGTGGCGATGTTTCTTAGAGTGACCACTACACCTCTCGGCATACTCTCCACAGCCTTGAAGTGATCATCATACAGATCTCTGGCCATGGTTTTTACCTACAGACACAGAGGTGGAAAGAGAAAGTTGGGTAATGTCACTGTGGGGTCAGTAACTCTGAAGTTTTTTTTTTTTTTAAACAAATTAATACATTTATTCAGCAAGGACATATTAAATTGATCAGAAGTCACGGTAAATACTTTTCTGAAGTTATTTATAAAATATTTCTAAATCAAATTTTTTTTTTTAAACTTTCTACTCAAAAGATCCTGAAGTATTATGGTTTCCACAAATATTGTGGGGGGGCAACAAATTTCTTTTCAAATTGATAATAAGAAATGCTTCTTGAGCACCAAATCAGAATATTAGAATGATTACTGAGAATCATGTAACACTGACTCAAATACGCATGGTCACAGCTGTCAGTCATGCTAGAGGATAAAAGGAATATTCAGTAAATCTACCTTTTGTTTCGTTTTTTCCAATTTGGATTTGAGCTTTCTTCCTCGCTTACCAGTCCAGCCAGTAACAAATTCAGACCCTGTGACAAACAAAGGACCCAATAATGGAGGAAAGATACTGGCAAAACTAATGCTTTTAAACTATTTACCCAAACTTACCTAGAGAGGTTTCTGCAGTGAAAGAGTGCTTAGTGCCTCGGTTTGACTCAAACACAAAGCCTGGTAGGTCCTCTTTGAGGATGGTGGCCTGCTGGCCATCTGAATTATGGATGGCAATCTCACCCTCTTTCAGACAAGTTAGAGACCAGTTCCCCACAGTGAGTTTGGTGGGACCCTGTGTGGACAGGATGGGCTGACTGGCTGTCACCGGTTTGACCTGACTTCTGGCACGCTGCAGCTTCTCCAAAAACTCACTTCTGCTCTCTATAGGAGAGAGGGAAAGAAAACATTGGCTACTATAACTCACAGGAGCCAATCATAATTTGACAATAAGCAATCCCATTTCAATTAATTGCTGCAAAGATAGTTCTGTTCTTTTATTGATCGATCGGTTTGTGTGCAGGAGACCTACCTGAGCTGTCAGAGCCACCCTCCGGGCTTCCACTGGAGTACATGGTGGCCAGTTTACCATCCAGGATGAAGCGGAACCAACCATTGCTGCCATTGGAAAGCTCCAAAGCAGCTGCATCACTCCAGATATAAAGGCAGTCCCTGCCTCTGATGATGGACCAGTCTCTCCAGTGGTAAGGCTTCCCCTGCTGGATCTCTTTGGCATCCTCTTGTGGTTCATCATCCTGGAAAATAAAACAGACTGATTTATTTCAAAGCAAATTCTGAATAGTGACAAGAAAATGTTTAGTCATCAACAGACTTTTTGGATACACAAAAACAACAACAAAGAAAATGTGGAATGAGTTGAGACTGACCTTCTCAGGTTTGGCCTCTTCCTCATTTTCATCATCTGATGCGGGTCCTGCCAGAGTGGACACCTTATTAATGACACCCAGCCTGGCAAGCTGATCTAAGAACACGTCACCTCCCTTATCCACTAGATCCCTAATGATCTGCAGTGCCAGCAGGTGACCATCATCATCATCCTGTGGAAAAGGAGTAGAAAGGTCAGTAAGACAACTTCAACCCTATTAAATTTCAGAAAAGATCATCAGGAGGGAAAGACTAAAATATCCAACCTCCTGATCCAGCACCGTCGCAGTGATTTCCACAAGTACAGTGGGCAAGTTGTGTCCAGCATCAGAGTCACACACTTCCTTAAGTAGAACTTCAGAACTGTAGTGCACCATCTTTCTGATCAGAGCTAAACTAGCTTTCCTGTGAAAGAGATTATACAAACAAACCATCATTGAAAGGAAAGCCTTGATGTCCAACTGACAACAAAACACAAAAATGTTACTACACTGGTTTTCTTTTTGAAAATGTACTTTGGCACTGATGGTCCTCTAGAGCCCCTCACCTTATTGAAGGCAGCATGGTTTGCTGAAAGGTCTGTGCAAATACTGGGAGCAGCCTTTTCAGGTAGATAGGCGCCATTTCAGGGTCACCTTTCGGCTCACTGCCCTCTTCCTCTTCTTTATTAACATCCTTCTTTTTCTTGTCATCACCCTTGTTGACAGGACACATCCAGTCTCCTATATCAAACACCACAACACACAATTCATTTTTAAAATCTAACAAATCCCCTTGAATTCACCATTACAAAATTAATGAAGAGTGATTGCATTCAAGCACAATATTGCAATTTCTTTGCCACTAGTCTCACCACACAAAGTAGTAGCAAAAATAATATATATATATATATTTATTTATTTATTTATTTATTTATTTTTTTCTTTTCTTTCAAACAGGGTTTTCCCAAACACTTCTTAATCTTCCACTGGCTGTCCAAACATCTAGTCTGTCTGATGAGTTGAATCAGGTGTGTTAGATAAGGGAGACATACAAAATGTGCAGGGCTAGGGGTCCTCCAGGACAGGTTTGGGAAGCACTGTACTAGACCATATCGCGATTTGAAGTGTAATGACCTACTTTTGATTAATTCATCCAAACTCTGACAAGTTCTGTGGCATGGTTTGAGATGCTCAACTGACAAGAGTAATGTTCCGACAGCATCAGTGGTTAACTGAAATGTCATGAAGTAGAGATGAAAGCTGATGGACTCACCAGGAGACTGGAGAATTGCTACAACCTCGCTGTGTCCTCTCTCTCTAGCTTTGTCTAACGGAGTTTTCCCATCTTCATCTCTCAGGTCAGGGTTGGCCCCATGGCGCAGTAAAGTCTATTGGGAAAACGTTTGACATAAAATAAATACAATGCATTAAAAATAACTAAAAAGACTCGGTCACATGACAAACACTTTACCTTTGCGACTTGTGGCCTGCCAAAACAGGCAGCATAGTGCAGAGAGGATGACCTCTGGCCTCTATTGACATCAGCACCTCTCTCGCAGAGGAACTCCACCTTAAGCAGGCCAGAAAACAGTGTGAGAGCTTGCAATCCTTAGAAAACAATGTTCATCTGTTGCACTGACCCCATTCTTCTAACTTACACAAGCCATCACCAGACAAAGAGGGTCACGAAATCAGGTTGTATTAGTTTTCATTATGCATGCTATTTGAAACACTGCTGCTGGTGGCGTGTCTGCCAGAATTACAGTCTTGCCTATTTAGTTGTGTGTCCCCCACATAACCTTATTGCACAATGTAAGAATAATGCTGTCCTAAATTCAGTGTGTAACCATTAGTCACAAGACTCATGCTGTTGCACTGTGTCTGAAGGCAATTTCTTGCAACACGTGCACTGAAAAAACTTCAAAATTCCAGATATAAAAAAAACAAAACAAAAAAAACAAAACCAACTCTTACCATCTCTTGTGTTCCAAATGCAGATGCCCAGTTCAAGAGAGTCTGTCCTACATCATCCATGAAATTCACTTCAAATGCTTAGGAGGAAATAAAAAGTAATAGAAGTAGTTAGTCAGGATGTGACTAACAGCCCTCAAAATCCCCCGCTGTCCAAAGTTTTTATCTTGCATGCACTTCTTGAACACTTACCACCGGTGTCAATGGCATCAATGAGAGCATCAGTGTCTTTGCTGCGTATACAGTCAATAAGCTGTCGGTGGGAGCGTTCCCCAGAGCTGTCGAGACGCCGCAGACCAGGGATACGGCCGGTAGAACCAGCTGTAGATTTGGGCAAAGCCTTGCGTCCCTCAAAGAGCAGCACCAGCAGTAAGTCCACCAGCCGCATTGTGTCCAGCACACAGCGCTCATCCCCCTGAAGAGCACTCTCCATAGAGTCAGGCAGCTCTGAGCGCAGAAGATCCTGAACGGCGAGATGCAACACAAACTTTCATAAAATGTAACCAGCAGGAATCTGAGATTTTAATACACGTCATAAAAAAAAATAAATTAAAAAAAAACCTGAGGAAACACACAGTACTTGTGACATCTAGCAAATGGCAAGTATATATCTGTGAATATACATCTTACATGTGTGACAAGTGGTGAGCCTCTGCATAGTGTGGACAGAAGGCTGACAATGGTGGACACTTGGTTGCTCAGTTTAGAGTCCGCAGCAGATGGAGTGGCTCCACTAGAGGTCCTGCCAGGCTTGCAGGTGGAGGAGGGTCCAGATGCCGTCCCTCCTGCTGCAGCCATACGGGACAGCAGCTCTTCTGTCAGTCCATGCTTAGCTAATGGGGCTGGATCAACTCCACGCCGTGTAAACCGGTCTGCCAGTGAAGCAAAGCAACGCAGAGCTCCATCAGACACCTGTGGATGACACCAGGACAATAATTACCATCTTGGTGTTTACACAACATTTGTGCGGAATTTTACAAACAAAGTCAGTCCTTTATAACTATGGAAAATAAACTTATCTACACGTGAATGTATAAACCTGATTTTATTTCTATTAAACAATATTTACTTACGCTACCATTCAAAAGTTTAAGGACAATACGATTTTTTTTTTTTATATTATATAAATGAACACTTTCATTCAGCAACAATGCATTAAATCATGAATGCATTAAATGCTAAAGTGACAGAGACATTTACAATGTTAAAAGATATGTCTGTTATTCTTGTGAACTTTCTATTTAATTAATGACTTGTGGAGAATCATGAGACAGGTCAGCTTAGCCATAACTGGAAAAAAAACATGTTAAACTACGTAAAAATGGAAAACAGCTATTTTAAATGACTAATACATAACACTATTCAAATAAATGCAACCTTGGTGAGCATAAGAGAATATACTTGGGTCTACAACTTGCACAACAACAAAAACAACAAAAATCATACAGACCACAAATTTTTAAGTGGTTTATCATCATCACACAAAAAAGCTAGACAAGCCTTACAGCTTGCAACAAAACCAGCACACAAGTTTTCAGGTGAACTCTCTCTTTAAGTGTTAATCATGTCCTACCTGGTGGTCTTCATGTTTCAGCAAACTAGAGAGGGACTCCACGCATGTCTCTAGGGAAGAGTCTTGTGGCTCCATCTTACTACAGAGGCGAGAAACTACTGCCATGGCAGAGTGCAATGTGTCCTTGTGCACAAGATGACCACTGTCCCTAATGAAGCTCAGCACACAGTTCAATCCACCTGCTTCAAATACAGCTCCAGACTCCCGTGTGCAGATCAGCTCCAGAACCTGATGACACAAGACAGTATATTATATGACCATCATGCACTTTTCTTCATATAGCATTTTTTCAACTCTTTAAACTCATATTAGCAAACTGACTTAAAACAAGTCTGAAAGTCATGGCAGTAAATATAGCAACATTTACCTTTACACATTGTTCAGCTAGATCTCTGCTGGTTCTGTTGTTGAGCTCCACCACCACCAGCCGGTTACACAGGGCTTTGATGGCTCCATCGACTCCCACAATCCTGCGGGTGCATTCAGCAGACACGTCCAGGTAGTAGGTGATAGCCCTGGCTGTCACTTCCAGCACATTATCTGGTGCACTCTCATCCAGGAAGATCTTACACAGAGCTGGGAGAAATGTCCGTGGAGGACACCTACGGTGGTGAGACAGCAGTGTCAGAGTGAAATGAAGGGTTATTAGTCTGCACAATATGGAGGGAAAATGCTGATATAAGATTTACTTGTTAGATAATACAGCAGTGATACATGATGCGATAAACCTAAAAATGCGTCAATTTCTATTATTATTTAAAGCCAGAAAATAATAAAATCCAATGCATGTCTCCTGTTCTTCCTAAGTAAACAAACTAAGCATTACTCCAACCTCTCAAAGCGAACAGTATATCTCTTACTCAAGTGACATGCTGTAAAAACTGTTATCCTTAATTAATGGTAAACAACTGTAAATATAAACAAACCACAGGCCTGATTAATCTACATGTGCAAAAAAAAAAAAATGCTCATACAGTTTGTTGCCCTTGGGTTTAAGAGGACTATTGCAGTTCCTGCATTTCCCCTTTCGGTAACCACTAATTGTGATACAGTTTTTTATAAACCACTTGTGACTGAGCAGGGTCTTCACACTTAAGACCAAAATACTCCCACACAACCGCCGTGCTTCCTTGTTTGTCTTTATCATCTTCAGCAGGTATTGCAGCTGTCCTGCCATGGCTTACTCAGTTTGAGAAATTAGCACAACACTACTGATCCAATAATTGACTACCAAATTTAATTCTAGACTATTTAAGACAAGTAAAAACTGTCACAATCTAGTGCTAACCCTTTAATAATACATGTTAGGGTGAGTTACTTATGTATATTCATTAAATTAATAACTTTACTAAAGCTTTACTAATGTTACACTGAAATGTGCAATAAGCTTTTTTATTCTGTAGGTGTAGACTTTTTTTTTTTTTTTACTTTTTATAACCTCAGGGCTACACGTTTATAGTTGTAGGATGTGCTTTTTACCCAACAGTGCACATTTACAGAACTCCTTGTTATAGAATTACACTTATTTACTTTTTAAGACCACACACAAATTCTCATAATATCCAAGTTTCACCAAACACTCCTCATTTAGAACTTTTTTCTTTTATATTGGATTTGAAAAATAATATTTAATAACATGCAGTGATGTCTAATTTCAAGTGACTTTAGTTTCAAATTTATCACTGATCAGAAAATTTGAGGCTGATACCGATAACCCTAGTATTTTTTAGCTCTAAGTGCCCCTTGTCCCTCTTTTACAAGTTAATAAACTACATTACAATGTACCACACTCTAAAATTTCAGGCAATTTAGATTCTGCACAATATTCAAATTAAATGCAAGAGTTATGAATAGCTCTACTGCTGCTATCAAAAGTAATAAACCCTTCAGCCCACCAGAATTGGCACCTCATCGGTATTCAGACTTACGTTTCGAAGCAGCGGTCAACGTTGTCTGACATGAGCAACAGCATGCAGAGCTGCTCCAGGGCGATGAGCTGCATATCCCTCTCATCACCCTGTCCCATCTGCAGCCACTCCAGCAATGTGTCCGGGTCCACGTCCGCCATGACGCCCCACTACCCAATCCACCCAACACCCAGTCACCCCGCCAGCAGCAGGAGAGAAATGAACAGGGGCAATCACTAGTCCTCTTGTTGTCTCATCAAGTCTTCACCTTCATGAGAAAAAGAAACAATATGAGCATGGAAAAGATATCTGGGATACAACAGGGGACAAAAATGCCTTCACATAATCCTCTGCAATGTTGCCCTGGGCCTTAACTTCCTGCTTCTCCCACTTGATTGGTGTGTATCTTTTGGCGCTGATCTGAACACACAACCCTTAAATGAAAACTCTTGGGTAATAATGAAAAGGGTGGAGCAGATGACTCCTTGAAAATGTATGAACTGAAAAGGTACACTAATAGGAGTAAAACAGACTATAAACATGATGAACTGCCACCTGTAATCAAAGCACTGAAAGAAATCGCTATGATTAGCTGATTAGTAAGCTTGGCCAACAACAGTTCGCATGATGAATAGTTCATCAATGACTCACACGGTATGGCCCAAACAGCCCAGCTTTTCAGAGACACACAGTAGGCAATACAAACTGAGAAATCACTATGCTTTTATTGTTCTGAGAAACAAACCATTAAAGAAAAAGCAGCACTGCTTTCCTGAGACAGACAAGCTGAGCCAAGCGTGAGGATACATTCATTAGAATGGGAGATTTATGTGAAATAGCAAAAGTCTGTTCTTCATTACTGCCCGGGTGGCTACAGACAGGCATGCCTCAGATAGATCCACCACCTTCTTAGAGACTAACAGAGAGATCCACTTATAAACAGATTAAGTGACTAACTTGATTCAGGAAGAATGTCCTGTTGAACTTGACATTCAAAGCAACTGTTGGATTTACTGGATGGAGAGGAGAGAAAAAAAGAAGGGGAAAAAACCCCCCCAAAAAAACCCACACACACACACACAATGTCACTTTGCTACTCTAAAATAAGCTTAAATGTCACCTGATTGTGAATAATCAGACCTGAATCAGATTAGACAATTATATTCCATAGCAGATGCTTTGAGCATAACTTTTTAATTCATGAGCTGACATATCCCGAGTTGCTCTTTCTGGTTTTGTAACCTGTTTTTAATAGTCACACTGGACAATTGTGAACCACACAATGGATTCAATATACTAGACTTCTGAAAACAAGTTCTGATGCCATAGCCCCAGGTTACACTCTCTCCTTGGAAAGAAAACTCAGAAAGTTTACTATAATTATACTACCTTCAAATGAATGGGATCTGTTTATTTCAAGTCTATTAGCCCACCAATCCAATAATAACACAATTTTATCTTCATATTGTTATTGTTAAGATCTTGATTGTTAATTAACTTAGCCTACAAAGCATACTGTATCATATTTGATACACAAATTTCTAAGGCCTCTAAAATATCAACAATCAAAACTTTGCTGGAAAACATGTTTTACACAATCTACTACATCCCTTCTGCCTGCTGATTGAGAGTTCAAAGCCTTTTTGTGTAATTCTTAAAAAACAATCAACATTCAGTTCATGGTACACAGGCCTTTGTGCTGCGAAATCTTTAATGATTTTTATGAAGCAAATGTATGAGCCCCTATTTTTATTGTTATTAATATTTCAAAATAAACATTTACTTGATAACCCATACAGATTGTTTTTAAGAAAAATCATGTTAAAAATGTATCATACGATACATCTGGCTTTTGAGGAACTTTGTACATCTCTCAGTCATCTCTCAATGCATGCATTGCTGCCCAAAATTAAAACAACAAAACTTCGATCATAAAACTAATCATTTAAATATCACCACACTAAGATGTATTATTGGTAGACACAGAGTGACAACAGATATTAATACCCATTAATAGTCCTCCTTTACTGTTATAAAAATCTCACTGATTTACATTACAAGCTTTCAGAATTTCATCTTACTTTTTGGCCATATAAATAGCAACAAATGCACAAAACTGCATAAATTTGGGCCTCTGAACAAAACTGGCGTTTTGTTTTTTTCTTCCTTGAGTGTAGGCACTATATCAGGGATAGGCAATTTCGGTCCTGGAGGGCCGGTGTCCTGCAGCGTTTAGCTCCAACCCTAATCAAACACACCTGCCTGTAACTTTCTAGTGATCTTGGGAGCAGTGATTAACCTTTAGGTGTGTTTGATTGAGGGATTTGGGCTTTAAACTCTACAGGACTGGCCTCCAGGTTAGTGTATCCCTGCACTATATTCTTACTATATCATATGATATGGGCCATAAAAGCTTGATGTATTAAACATTATACATGAAAAATAAAACACATGTAAACCTCTTTTTTTCCTTTGTGTTCTGTCTAAAGGCTTAATGAAGTGTTCCATTTCAAAAACAATTAGACTTTTTTTTTTTTACTTATTTTATGTCAGGTCTTTTACAGGGTTAACTGCATTAAACTCATTCCCACCTAAGCTGAATATGAGTAAGGAAGAAATTTAGGTAGTTTCTAACACTAAAGTAAGTTCCAGCCCAAGTTAATTGAAGGAGGAATGTATTTTTAGATTCTGTCTGCTGTTGTTTTTACAGCATAAAGATCAATACAACTTCAAATAATCAAAGTACCAGCAAAGCTCACCCGTGGCTATTGCATTCATGACATCTGACGGACAAACACGATTCTAATGATGTTCTTTGACTTTCTGCCAGTGCAGCTGACTAAGGAGTCAAAAAACAGCTTGATTGCAACCGATGTCATCATGACACCAGCCTATACAGCAGCACAATAAAACCTCACCTTCACAGTGAACACAGACGGCACCTTTGAGCGTTAATATGATACACGCATAATGCGTTTGATCTATAATATCATGTCGCGTGTTTAACTTCATGTATGGCCATCTAACATGATCCTGAGAGCCGAGCAGGTGAACAAACAGTCCACTTAACCCTGAAAATCACTAACCATGAACAATATGACGTTATCAAACTCCATAACTGCGATTAAACGTTACAGAAGGAAAGTTAGGCGAACAAAATAGTCATACATTAACGTTCAATCTTGTCCTGATGGCCTCTTTCTTGAGTTCAGACAGCTTATGTTAGCTTTCACGCCATGACAGGGTCCAAAACCGTTTAATTTCACGATAAAGTCATATTTGACTATATGTTTCCGCAGCAATTGAGCATAAACACGAATTATCGGTTGTGAAAGCGAGGTTTAGTTAGCTAGGATTAGCTAAAATGCGTCCTGTTGGCGTCACTTCTACAGACCTAATTAATCTCAAACTTCATTTACTTAATTGGTATTGGGCATGAATATGTTTTCCATCCATATATATAACTGGTCTGAAAACTATTTTTAGGTAAAAACACAAAAAACACCAAGTAACACTAACGCGGCCTTGTGTTTACCAGTAAATCCGCGAGCTAAAGTTGAATGGAAGCCCAAGGCCTGAACGCGTCTGTCAGGCAGAGAAACAAACCCTCCGCCGAGCAACACAAACACTCACCGTTTATCGCCGAACGACGAGAAGATAAGAAGAATACACAGGGTGGACAAAATTCGTCTCGGCATGAAGTTGTGTCAGACGGCAAGATGTGAATATTGCTTCATTCCCCGCTTCTGCTTGTTGTAAGGTAGAGGTCAAAGTGAACGGGAAGGCGACGGGTGAAATATTGAGTGAAATCGAGAGCCGTCGAAAGGACTAGTCGAGGCTCCGCATATCACGAGGCTCCGCAGTAGCGGTTAGGAACACGCAGCGATGCGGCTAAGCGACAGGGGGCGCTAAAACACCCCCCATTTACAGTCAACGAGGTCGCCTAAACCATTCACCTAGATTGCACAATTGTAGAAAGTGAACAGTGTGACACATACTCTCTGAAATCAAGCACTCTTTTAGTAGGTTAACGTTCATATTGAAACTTTTGAAATGCATTATGCATTTTATCTAGTGATCCTAGTAAACTGGACATGTCCAAATTTGGACATATTATGCACTGAGTAAAATAAATAAATAAATAAATAAATAAAAAAACTGCAAATGTCCTTTCCAGGTTCCACTGTAAATAAAACCAGTGTGACTCTTGAAGCAAAACTAGATTTTATTCTTCCAGTATAATCAGAAAATAAATGTTAATCTTGTCCTATTATTGAATTTGTACAATTTACAACATACAAAATATATGGTACGGTTACAAATGCATAATTGTACTTGATCATTGCTGCTTCTAGCAGAAAGCAGCACCTTAAGTTTATATGAACTAGCAAAAAACAGTGGTCCAATATTAGCTGAAACTCTTCCATCTGCATTGTAAACTTGTTTGTAGTGCGTTTACAGTAGTAAATATTAATTTGCTGCTTATTTTTTTGCTCACGTAGGATTCATCTATTACTTATATTACCTGTCAGTGCAAGTGCAAAATAGTTGTTGAAATAAACTGACACCAACACAGATTTGCATGCATAATTAGAATACAGAAAAAAAAACTGAAAAGTGTAAAATCTGTTTGTAACTAAATTTAAGTACCATTTGTACCACAGCCAATTTTTGCCACATAAGAAAAAAAAATCATGCTTTGTAAATCATGAAATAAAAAGTCATAAGTATGATAGTCAAAAATATATCGATTCAAGATATTGAGTCAAAAATATTAAAGTCAAAACTGAACATACTAAGTAATTATTATGAGTCAAAACTGACATGAAAAGTTAAATTATGTGATAGTCAAAATTATGAGACGAGTCAAAAAAGACTATATTTCTCAGTTTTAACATCACAATTTTGACTTTTTTCTCATAATTATGATTCACCAAACCATGATTTTTTTTCTTATGTGGCAGAAATGGGCTTCCATATGAATGCGTACTGCAGATGTATTTAAAGCATCAGTGCAGTGATGTGATGCAAGTATCTGTTTGTAATGCTTTATCATAAATACACATTCACAACACATGCAACTATCTCTACGCAACTTATATTTAACACATTTTAAATGTATATTTAAATGCGCTAAAACTGTATACGTAAAGTCAGCAGATACCCAATTACCAGCAGTCCAGCTGGTCAGGTTTAGTTGTGAGCTGCAGCATGTCAGTGAGAAATTAATGATTTGCAATCTTCATACAGACACAATAAAACACTTCTCACAAAAAATCATGCTATGCATAACTGAGTTAGAGAGAATCATTCAAGCTTGTTAGCAAGCTAACCATTAAAACTAACAAAAAGTTTATATAAATGGTAACCATATAAAAATCACTCCTGTGGTTCAGCTGTTCTTCATGTGAAACACACTTCCTCTTACTTTTTGAGTAAATATATATTAAGTTCCTCATAGAGGTTAATGCAGTTTTAAAACTGACTACAATTATTAAATGACACAAATTTTAAATTGATTTATCTTTAAAAACAAAACCGATCTAAACAACACCTCAACATTCACTCAGTCATTAAAATCATAATACTGGTATCATATCCAGTCAGGAGGATTCACAGGAAATTGATCTTCAGTTGAATGCTGGGTGTGTTTTTGCTAACGACTTGAGGTGTTTGTGCCTTAGTGTTCATGCTCTCCTGGTTGCCCTTGACGGCTGCCTCCAGCCTGGCTTTCATGTGCGGGGCGGAGGCCATCAGCGCTTTGAAGACAGCTGAGTGCTGGGGGCCGATGCGCATGAGGTCTCTTAAGGCGGACTCGTGCAGTGAGCGAGAGGCTGCTGGAGCCGATGCCAAAGCATTCTCATCCAGCAGGAGAGAGATGAGGATGGGCAACAGCACAGCCACCAGCTGTGGACCTGCATGGTTAAAACACATACTTAGTGCTTGGTATCCTAACAACACTGAGCCACATTCTGCAACATTTTGCAAACAGTAATTATAAAAAGACATTTATAACCAATGAATTCTTCTTGTTTTTTGATGATATCGTACCTTAGAGCTGTTTGGGACTAAAACATTTCCAGTCACTTACGGTGAGTTTCGTCAGCAGCAAACACTAGTGTTTCCAGGGCTCGGATTGCATCTTGCACGGCCTGTAGCTCTGCTGGGCCTTGAGGACGACTCTTTTCCACTTCCTCCAGTTGTGACACCAGATGACCACCCAGAGCTAGAATAAACGGCCTGGATATTGCCACTGGGCCTTGGAATAAAGATACTAGCAACTGATAACTTTTGCTCAGCACCTAAATGGGAAATTATAAGACAAAGTAGAGAAGAATGCTACATAGAGAATTTTTTGGGGGGAATTGTATGTAAAATTGCAGCAAACCTCCTTATTTAAGCAGCCTAATGTTTACTTAAAAGTTGGGGGTTGGTAAGATTTCTAAAATGTTTTTTAAAGAAGGCTGCATCTATCTGATCAAAAATACAGTAATACTGTGAAATATCATTTCAATTTAAAAGAACTGTTTTCAATTTAAATCATTTTAAAATTGATTTATTCCTGTGATGGCAAAGTTTAATTTTGATCCTTCAAAAATCATTCTAATATGCTGTTCTGGTTCTCAAGAAACATTCATTACCAGTGTTGAAAACAGTTGTGCTGCTTAATATTTTTGTGAAAACTGCAATGCTTTATTTAGGATTCTTTGATGAATAGAAAGCTCAAAAGAACAGCATTTATTTGAAATCTTTTGTAACAATGTAAAAGTCTCAGCAGTCACTTTTGATTAATTTAATGTGCCCGTGCTAAATAAAATGAATTTCTTTCATTTAAAATAAAAAAAATCTCTGACCTTAAGCTTTTGGATAGTACTGTAGAAATTTCTAATTGACTCTCTTTACTCACCACAGGGTCCTTAGACTCCAGACTGGTTCTGAATGCCTGGATGCAGCGTGTCTGCAGGGGCCCCACAGTGGTCACCTCAGCAATGGCGTACAGCAGGAAGATGGTAAGGGATGTCAACATGGTAACCTCATCTACTCCAGGCTCCATTTTATCTGTCCAAAACAATCCATGAAAAATCAGAGACTGATTTCTACAACATGCTGAAAAACATACAGACAGTGTGGTTGATGAGAGAGATAGAGAACTACCTGTGTGCCAAGTCTCCAAGAGTGTGTGCAGCGCACATTGCAGCAGTTCAGTCCAGGCCCCACGACTCTTCTCAGCTCTGCTCATGGGTGAGGTGAGAACAGTGCGCAAGGCCTGCAGGATGCCTGGTACCAGCTGTCCACTCTCAGCTCCAACAGAGCCCTTCACCGCCTCTCTCAACACCCCGAGTAGCAGATAGAGCACTGTGGGCAGCACTGACACACTGCCTGTGAAGAGAAGAATAAAAGTCAGATTTCTGATCATTTATGAATTAAAATCTAATTTCTGTGGAACAGAAAAAAAGAGACATTTCATATTAAAGTATGACAAAACGTTTGATAGAGGACAAAAAAAATGAAGTGAACTTTTAATGGAGAAAGAAAAAAAATCCTAAATTGAATAAACAAAATGAAAAGTGGACTAAAATAAAGCAGGCAGGAGGTTTTTCTCATAATCTGAAAGCTCTTATAGCCGCAGTAATTCTCTGGATCTCTTACCCTCTGGTGAACAGATGGAGGGCAGTTCTGAGAGAATGACCAGAGCAGATGTGACGAGTCTACAGTCAGTGCTGCTGAGGAAGCAGGTCTGTCCTCCCCACCCCGTGGGGCTGCCAGCCAATTTGGGGCTGAGCTGCGGAAGCTTTCTCACAAGCGTGCAAAGACACAGCTCTAGCGCTCCAAAAACAAGAGACTTCCCCGGCACCAGGCCACCAGTGTCCCGCCCCTCACCAAACTCAGGAACAGTTTCCTTCTCTGCTGCACCATCATCAACTGACCAAATACAGCAAAGAAAGATGAATTCAGAGGGTTATTTAAGCTTTACACTATTTAAACAGAAGTAGTTTTTGAGACTTACCCTCTGCACTGTGGCGTTTCTCTTTGACATGCTCCTGAGCAGCACAAACAATCTGCCGCACCAGTTCCAGCACAGCCAACTGAATGCTGGGAGATTCCCGAGTGACTATGAGCCTGTGTAGAATGCTGAGTAGCTCCACACTTAAAGCCTACAGAGAGAACACCGAACACTTGTCAGGAACACAGAGTGACAGGAAAGACAAAAACATACTAGACATGAACTACATGGAAAGACAAATACCAAACCACAAATCTCAATGCATCGCAATATCATAATAGTCAAGTCAAGTCGAGCTTTATTGTCATTCCGCTACATGTGTGGACATACAGTGGAACGAAATGTCGTGTCTCGCAGGACCACGGTGCTACATAAATAAGCATAAATATAAACATACAACACTAGATGTAAGAACAGTTTTAGACCTACATAGCTAACTTACTGAATTGGTAATCTGACTATACATATACTATAAACAGTTGACTATACATACACATAACCTAAAAACAGTTTTTTTTTAATACACAGCATATTGAATTTAACGAGGATGAAAACGAGGCTGTGAGGAACAGATTTACATTATTTGCAATGGCACACACCGCATAAAAGTCCTAGATCACATAGTTTGTTTTTAACTTTTAACTAACAGCATGTATTTGAAATAGAAATCTTTTTTAACATTGTAAATGTCTTTGTTGACACTTCTTGTCTGTTTTTACTTGTAGAATACCTGATCATTGCCCACTTTCGAACGGGGCCAAGGCACCTCCAATAAGGCCTGCAGAGCCTGAAGACAAGAATTGATGTTTTCCATTTGGTCTCCAGAGTGAGGAGAGCACAAAAACTCCACACTGATTCCTAAAGGGAAAATTTACGTGAATTGAACATCAAACAGGACTAAAAATATACATGTTAATCTAAAATCTTTCAGAATCAAGTGAAATCCTAAAATATCTCAAGTATTTATGATCCTCATAATCAGCCCTTGTAAAATGACTAGAGCAACTGAAATGACTGAAATCTAGCAATGAATTGAAACAGGAAATATTAACTGAGCTCTGTACCCAGGATCAGGTAGAGGCGGTCAGTGTTGATGTCCTCTGGGGATTTGACATTGCTCAGTGAGGTGGACTGGCCCATTGAGGTGGGTGTGACCGGTCTGGAGAGGTTGGCAGGTCCCTCGTCCACCATGATGAATCCGGTGCTGTTGAGCCAGAGTGCAGTAGCGTGGAGAATGGTAGCCCAGGCACTGTAATAATGTGGACGGGCCTGTTCCACCGTCTCTGCAGTGTAAAACGAGCCACCTGACAAATAAAAATGCATGTTAGAACTCATATACAGTAGCTCTAAACAAGATACATAACAAATATAATTAACAAATTAATTAATCATATAATTAGGGTATCACTCCACCATTACTATTGTTTAAATGGTAATAAAATAACCTGCATATTATTTTGAATACACTGAATTATCAATGGAAAAATTAAAGTGCTGTTCAAAAGTTTGGCTTAGTAATATATATATTTTTTAAAAATCATATCTTTACTCAGCAAGGATGCATTAAATTGATCCAAAGTGACAGTAAAGATATTTGTAATATTACAAAAGAATTCTATTTCAAATAAATGCTGTTCTTTGGAACTTTCTATTCATCAAATAATTCTGAATTTTTAAAAAAAAGCATCACTATTTCTATCACTATTTTTATTTACTATTTTCAACATTATTAAGAAGAAGAAATATTTCTTGTGCACGAATTCAAAATATTGGAATGCTTTTAAGGATCATGTGATACTGAAGACTGGAGTAATGGCTGAAATGGCTGAAAATTCAGCTTTGCCATCACTGAATAAATTACATTTTAAAATATGTTAAAACAGTTCTTTACTATTTTAATTATATTCCACACACTAATACTATAATAATACTATTTAATAATATTCCATGAGAGTTTTTACGTTATTTTTGATCAAATAAATGTAGCCTTTGTGAGCATAAGAGACATTTAAATTCAAAAACATTTAAAAATCTCACCAATCCCAGACTTTTGAATGGTAGAGTACATACTGTAAAAATGGAGCAAAAAAGTAATTGTGACAGAAAAAAAACACCTTAATCTATTCCTTTCTGCAATTATAAGCAAACAATCTTTCAACTGATTTCCTCAAAAATGAGAACAAAATGAGGCCAACATAGGAACTATGGTATGAGTTTTAGCCAAGTCTGCTTGGCTAAGCCATGGCCGACAAGGTTAGTGTTTAAGAATCCTGTTGCGAATAGTCATTTTTTATATATATTTATTTGTAAGGCACATAAATTAGACACGGTTATTTTTCATAACCCTTATATCAAATCTGGAAGTAAAGAAGTATATCTACTTATTATCCGACAGGTAGGTGTGTAATCTGAGAAACCGAGCGTGAGTAGTGACCTGTGGAGGGGAGTTGACTGGAGTATTGCGAGGGCAGGGTGAGCAGGGCATGGTCTTGAAGGGCAGCCAGCCACAGGCGGCTCAGAGTTGCAAGATCAGTCTGAACCAGTTTGAGTAAACCAGCCCCTGCTGGACCTGCAGTCCCAGCCTCATCACTCTGCTGCTGGAGATGGCTGCCTGGACTCTCGCTCTGCCTGTAGCCCTGTACTGCTGTGATATACACCTTTAGACACACATAGATTTACTCAGACACAGGTTAAAGTTTTCTGCTAGATCTACCACGGTATAAAAAGTGTGGCCATCATATTTTATATACCGTCATACTGCCCATCCCTAGAGTTATATAATGGCTAGACACAACAGTGCAGCTGATTTAATAGTTGTGTGATGGTGTTTGGTACCTCCGCCCAGGCTTTGAGCACAGCCAGTGTCTCCATGGTGAAGGTGCTTTCATTATAGAGCTGACTGGCGACGTCTCTCCCCACCTGTACTTTGGCGAGAGAGGAAGCCAGAAGCTGATGTACCCTTCTCAGGTCACGCAGGTCGCTGATGACCCCACTGGCGATCCATGCACTGCAAACCTGAAATCCAACAAAGGTCAGACAAATGTCAGAACTCAGCACTAGTGGAGCAGCTTTCAGCAGCACAAGTGAACAACTAGACTCTGGGAAGAAATTAGGTCAAGTGAACCCACGCATTTTGAAAACAAACATGAAGTTCAAGAGGTTAAAAACAGGAATGTTTTGGGAACTAATGCTGCAAAAAGAACATATTTGGGATGCCCAATTTGACAGTGACAAAACACGTGACTTAAGACTTGAAACAACGTGTTGGGTTACATGGTGTTTGCTGGTAAACGCAAAGGAACAGAAAAAGTGCATCATTATAGATAGAGGCTTAAGTTATTTAAACAGCACACCTGGCAGGCTTTGGCAGTCACATTCGGAGGGGCGTCCACATGGAAAGCAGGTCTAAGAGCAGCTCCAACCTACAACATCAAACAACATTTAGTCCATTTTAAACCAGCCCAGTCAAAAGTTTGGGAGGGTTCTCATAGCCTTAGATAAGTTTCACTCTCTTGTCTAACTGTTTGTCTCTTTTTTTGGTTTGTCTGTTTTTTTTTTTCTTTTACCGAAAATAAATTTTTCATTTTTTAAAGACTTCCATACTTAGGCACACTAAGTATGGAAGTCTTTAAAAACTTAAAATTTTAGGTTAAAAATTTTTAGGTTAACTTTTAGGTTAAAAAAAAGAAAAAAGAAAAAAAAGAAACAAAAAAAAAGACAAACAAGAGAGACAAGAGAGTGAATGAGAGTCAACAAGCACCCATAATATATCTCCCTCAATACTGTTCCAAGGATGCGTCTCATAATGGTGGCTGGAAGAATGCCAACATAAAATATAGCTCTGATGCGGCATAATTCCCATACCTCCATTTGCGCTATTTCATAGTTTTGATGTTAATTTAAATTGTGGAAAATAAAAATAAAGTGTTCAGAACTTTTACTTAAATGTATACAATAATTAAATGAAACATCGATCAAAATTTAGTTTAAAAATTATACACACTCTGTATATACACTGTTATTCAAAAGTTGGGGGTCATGTTTTTTTTACTATTTAGCACTTTTATTCAGCAAAGAGACATTATTTCAAAAGTGACAGTAAAGACTTTTCAAATCAATTTCAAGTAATAGAAAAAAAATAAGAATAACAATAATAAGAATAATCAGCATATTAGAATGAAATTCTGAAAGATCATATGACACTGAAGACTAGAGTAATAACTGCTGAAAATTCAGCTTTGCAATCACATAAATGAATTACACTCTAAATTAAAAAGTTATTTCTGTTTTTACTGCATTTTTGATTAAATAAATGCAGCCTTGGAGAGCAAAAAAGATCTTTTTAAAAAAACATCTTACCGACCCCAAACCTTTGAACATCCCTTTTTATTGTCCAGTGTTTTTATATACTACACAGGATTCATGGCCTACAACCAAACTTGACTGAGTTAATTTATTAAGCGGAAATTAAGTGTACAACATCATAGCACATGATACTGAAGATGTTTCACGAGGGCCCCCCGCTAAGCCCACAGATAACCTAATTTAGTGTAAGTGATACAGGCTCTCACATGCGTGCGTACACACATGCACACGCACTTAGTAACAAGAGACTGATGAACAAGCTCAGGTAATTTTTTTTTGGGGGGGGGGGGGGTTCTAAGAATAACAGCTGAGAGCTTTACTGTACAGCTCTAAACATACAGATCAAACATCCAAGCATCCTCTAGTCTAGCAGGCAGTCTTCAAAAGTTTTTAACAACAAGTGACGCAACAAAATAACCTCTTGGCAGAAACCTAAATTTCTCATAATGTTAGTCCACAAACCTGAAACTGAAAAAGCTACATTTGTGCCTATAATGAATAATAATTGATGACAATTCAATTGAATGTTCATTTTAAATAAGATTTAAATTGAGAAAAATTATACGATTAATTGGTGACTCAAAAATAATATATTTCAATAATTTTTTGAATATATATATATATATATATTTTTTTTTTTAATAATTTAAATAAAATGACAGCTATATAGACCAGCACAATGCTTTTCTCTATGTCAAATTTTCTGTTATAAGATGTGTTGAAATTGAGGTTTCTGTTATTTGATATTTTTCATCAATTTTCTCTTCCAGTTGAAAACCAGAAGTGGCATTTTATGGAAATTTCAGCACAAAAAATAAATGAAAATAATAAAAAATAATAATTAAAAAAGGGGTCCATACTTCCATACTTACTACATTTGTGATAAGGGTCATTTACTCAAAGGCATTTTAGGAAATATCCTATTTAATTAAGCTGCCAATCAGTGTTTATGTTTGTTCTGGACAAGCAATTTCTTTCTTTCAACACCTTTCTGGGCATATGAAAGTGTGCAAAGTTGCTTTTAAGACTGAGGCTGAATAGTACTTAGTGCTCACATTAGCTTGATACTGTTCCAGAATAACATGCCCAGGGAACTCAGGCTCTGGCACATTGGAGAATTTCCGGATAATGACCAGCAGTGTTTGTAAACCAGCCAGTCGGAGCTGATCGCTGTGGTCTGTGGCTGCCATGAAAGCCATGCGGATGAGGTCCGCCAAGTGGAGAACCAGGAAATCTGTGAGACAAAAGGGATCCTGGTATTAACAGTGTTAACAAATGTATATAAATTCACCCCAGAAGATGGCGCTAAGATCCAGTGATTTACTGAACACATCAAGACAGACATCACAGTGTACAGAGTTACAGAAAATACACTAAATCAATTTGGAGAGGAATGAAAATAAAAGGAAATAAAAATTCTAGCACAACAGAAGCGATGTGTCCGACCTGCAGATTCATGTAAACGTTGTTCTTGAGCGCCTGCCATGTTGAAGTGAGCCGGGTCTCCGTTCTCACACTGTGCTATTATACGACACACACACTCCATGGAAAACACACGAGTGGACCAGCGCAGGTTATTGAAGGGGCCGCTGGATTCAGACTTTGCGTGGAATGCAGAGGAGTCATCATATCGATCTCCATCCTCCTCCTGCTGTGTTTCTACAGCAGCAGCTGAAGCTGAGTCTAAAAAATAAGACCATGAAAAACTATATACTCCAAGGATGCAACTCTTTGCAAGGCGAAGAAACACTGAAAAAAAAGGAATGTGTCATGAAATTGTACACAAAGTTCACAACATTTTGTAGCCAATCTCGAGGCCTTTTCAACTGTCAGGTGGGTTGTATATTACAATAAAAAAAAAATGCAGAAAGTTAAAGTGTATTTTGCTTTTGTTCACATATGTGACCCTGGACCACAAAACTAGTCTTAAGTCGCTGGGGTATATTTGTAGCAATAGCCAAAATTACATTGCATGGGTCAAAATTATTGATTTTTCTTTTATGCCAAAAATCATTAGGATATTAAGTAAAGATCATGGTCCATGAAGATATTTAGTAAATTTCTTACCGTACATATATCAAAACTTCATTTTTGATTAGTAATATGCATTGCTAAGAACTTCATTTGGACAACTTTAAAGGCGATTTTCTCAGTATTTTGATTTTTTTGCACCCTCAGATTCCAGATTTTCAAACAGTTGTATCTCGGCCAAATATCGTCCGATCCTAACAAGCCATATTTCAACGGAAAGCTTATTTATTCAGCTTTCAGATGATGTATAAATCTCAATTTCGAAAAATTTACACTTAAGACTGGTTTTGTGGTCCAGGGTCACATATGTGCAATTTTCTCAGAGACTAAAGCAAATTCATATCACATTTGGTGTTAATAGTTTTGGTACATAATTTAATCTGCAGTTTCCAGTGTTCGTGGTGTGAACAGGTCAAACACATCCGTCAAGATATGGGAGCTAAAGAGTTCTGAGATGAAAGATGATGAAGCCCACCTGCAGAGGCAGAGAGCACATCTTTGCAAAGTTTCAGCCAGTGGGCCAGGTTACTCTCAGCAGCTGAGCTCATCATGTGGACTAGCGTCTCCTGAATGTCTCGGCACAGGCGTGGGTCAGACTCCCTGTCCAGCAGACTGAACAAAGCTCCCTCCAATCCCACCTCCTTAATAGTGACATCTGCAGAATAGACAATAATAATTTAAAGGTGACATGTCATGAAAATCTGAGTCCTTCCGTGTTTTTTGGTAAGCGTTTCTCTGCAAGCTTGTGAAAAAATGAGCCGCTCAGATTTCGCTCCCCCAGTGACATTGAAAGGGATCTTCTTATAATATTACCGACCCTTAATCTGCACGTTTCCACCCATGGCGCAGCGACAATGGTGTACCAATTCTAACGGCATGGCAAAAGTTTGAGCAAAACATGCTAACTGTTCTGCCTTTGGCTGCACTGATGAGCACAGAACATTATTTAGAGTCCCAGCCTCAGAGGAGACAAGAGAACAGTGGATTTATTGATTTATTTATTGTATAATATGCTGCTGCCACACAGATCTAATATAAACATGAGATTTCTTTCCCAGCTGTTTACCTTCACAGACATATCCGACTATTTTGTAACTCGTGTGTTTTTAACATTAACTTGGGTGTATCTGACAGTTTAAGCACAATAAGACATGAAAGAGAACTTTAGTTTAGTTTAGTTTAGTTTAGTTTAGTTCAGTACTCATATGCCGTGTGATAGCCGCTTTCTGTATGCATGCTTCGGATGTGTGCACTCAGATATGTATATCAGAAGTTTAAACTAATAAGTTTTAAAACGCATTATTTCAGCATGATAGACATGATAATCAGAAACAAACAGATATTTTTGGCCAGAGTATCTCACGTACAAGCTGTAAAGGCATAGCCCTATAGAGACTGAGTGACACGCGTCATAATCTGAAAACCACACCCACCGGGGGGGGAAAACAATCCAACGCTCTCCATTGACTTTGTATTGCGGGAAGCTGCCTCCTTTTCATTTCTGACTTACAATAAAAAAACAGAACAATGTCTAAAAGCTGCTATGTGACAAGGTGTACAGTAAACAAGCTAAAAAACCCAGAACTACGTTTTTATAAGCTGTCGACCCCAAAAAAACGAGCATTTAAGGACATAAAAGTAGAGCGCAACGTGTCATATTACTCTGAGAACTGCGCCCACTGGAGGGAAATGTAATCGCGATAGGAACCATTCATTATTTTTAACCATGTCAAAGGATTATTTCAGCACCCTATGTGAACCTGAGAAGAGGAGATATATTGAAAAACTAAATTTTATTGGTAGATGTCAGTGCCCCTTTTCCTTACCTTCCTTTTGATTGAGAAATGATCCAACTGAATGGCCCAATGTGAAATAGCTGACATCTACAACTATTTGTGTCCTTAAACGCTCGTTTTTTGGGGTCGACAGCTTATAAAAACGTAGTTTGGTTTTTTTTAGCTTGTTTACTGTACAACTTGTCACATAGCAGCTTTTAAACACTGTTCTGTTTTTTGTTGTAAGTCAGAAATGACAAGGAGGCAGCTTCCCGCAATACAAAGTCAATGGAGAGCATTGGATTGTTACCCCCCCCCCCGGGGTGGGCGTGGCCTAAATGCGCTCTGTCTCTATTCTAAAAAGGGGGGGGGCAGCAGTTCATTTCCATTTAAAGAGACATGCATGAAAACAGCATGTTTCTGCTTCCAAATAAAAATAGGCATTTTTTAAAATGATATAATAAACTATCTGTGAGGTATTTTGAGCTGAAACTTCAGACACATTCTGGGGACACCTGAGACTTAAATTACATCTTGTAAAAAGGGGCATAATATGACTCCTTTAACATACAGCCCACCTTGTGACATACATATTGTAACAAATAATGTTTTGCTTGAAAAGTGGGCTTGTGCTGTCTTTAAAACAAATGCCACTTACATAGATATTATACATGTGTGTATATAGTTTAGATTTTTTACAATTTTTGAAAGAAGTCTCACCAAGTCTGCATTTATTTGATCAAAAAGTAAAAACAGTTATACTGTGAAATATTACAATTTTAAATAAAAGTTCTCTATTTGAATAGAGTTAAAATTTCAATTTTATCCTGTGATGGATAACCTGACTTTTCAGCAGCCATTATTCCAGTCTTCAGTGTCACATGATCCTTCAGAAATCATTCTCATATGCTGATTTGGTTCAAGACAAAATTCCAGGCATCAAACTAATCTATGGCTCACTGCAGTCAAACCCACCTCAAAATGCAGAGTACAGTAAAATAAACAGCAGAGACGTGCTGAGATGATACTGTGTTCTGCAGTGGGGGCGATGCTGACTCACCCAATTGTGTGTTGTCTCTGCGTGGTAGCTCTTTAACCAAAGCGACTGCATGCTCCGATACCTCCACCGCTTCCCTCTGAGCCAGTTGTCTCAGGCAGGCCACAACTGAGCGCCTCAGAGACAGGTACGAGCTGCACAGGTTTATCTGTACATGCACAAATGTCATACATGATATAAAATGTAATGTAAGAACTCTAGTGAAATAGAAGAATAGAACTGAGACATTAGGGCTGGGTGGTATAACAAATAAAATAAAATAAAATAACCTTATAATGGTTCAGATTATTTGTACTTATTAAATTATGAGTACGGCACACCTCTGATATAATATATAAAACAATAGTTCAGACTGAGAGCAAGTAAGTGAATTCAGAAATAGAGCACACTGCAAATGTAATGATCACTTCATCACATTTTGCATAACATAATCCAGACAAAAGTGCAATAAATACTTCAGCAGACAGCTGCGGTCACATTAAAGTTAGTCCTGTTATGTCAAAATGACCCCGCACAAATGCTCTTTCAGTGTAGAGAAGGACCGAGGGAGAGGAGAAAGGGACAGCAGGGCTACTGTCAAGGCTTGTTTTGAGCTTTAAATGATGTGATAAGCGAGCTGTTTGCAAAGAATATGACCATAAATCAAACCATCTAAAAATAGAGCATGTAGAACAAAGCATGTTTTTCTCAATTACTGTCTAATAATGTCTAAATGTGTGTGTGCGGTTGTGCGAGGAAGAGAGAGAGCAATGGACTGAAGCTCTCACAGTAATAAAGCTAATAGCTTGAATTGGCATGAGGCCACAGCTGTGGATGTGAATGGCATGTGCACTGTGTGGGTGGTCAGTGTTAGAAGCCTTTACAGAAAAGAACAAGCCAAGCAAACCTAATCCTTGGCATTAACCCTGCAGTTAGAGGCAGTGACACTGTCTGCTCATGCTCAAAACCAGATCCTTCTTGAGTTAGTTTCACACTGGGAAAAATGAGACGAGGACAACAGAGCGTAATTATAGAGAGACGCAAGAGAAAGAAGGGAATATGAAGTGCAAACAAAGGAAAGGGAATAAAGTGGCCTGACAGCAGAGAGGCAGACAAAACCTACCAACACAGAATAATCCAATAAGATTTCCTGTACGAGAAAGCAGAAAACAGCACTGTCACTACAGATGAGGGCAAAGCCAGGCCCGAGAACACTCACCTCTATTTCAGTGACATTCATTTTTCATTCAATATAATACAAATAAAAGAATGTGAAGAAAGAATGTAACCTTCTTGTGTGCGTGTTTGTCTATATGTATATAAGCTGCCGTTCAAAAGTTTGGGATCAGTAAGATTTTTAAGTTTTTTAAAAGAAGTTTCTTATGCTCATCAAGGCTGTATCTATTTGATCAAAAATACAGAAAAAAAAACTGTAATTTTGTGAAATATCATTGCAGTTTAAAATAATGGTTTTCTATTTTAATATATTTTAAAATATAATTTATTCCTGGGAAGCAAAGCTGAATTTTCAGCCTCATTACTCCGGTCTTCAGTGTCACATGACCCTTCAGAAATCATTCTAATATACTGATTTATAATCAATGTTGGAAACAATTGTGCTGCTTAATATTTTTTGGGACCTGTGATACTTTTTTTTTAGGATTCTTTGATAAGTTAAAAAGAACAGTGTTCATTCAAAATAGAAATTTTGTGTTACAATATACACTACTACTCAAAAGTCTGGGGTCACTACATTTATTCTTTTCTTTTTAAAAAAAAAAAAATTAATACTTTTATTCAGCCAGGATGTGTTAAATGAATAAAAAGTGATAATAAAGACTTATATTAGAACAGATTTCTATTTTGAATAAATGCATATTAGAATGATTTCTGAAGGATCATGTGACACTGAAGACTGGAGTAATACCTGATGAAAATTCAGCGCTGTGTTACAGAAATCAATTATATTTTAAAGTATATTAAAATAGAAAACCAATATTAGAAATTGCAATAATATTTCACAACATTACTGTATTTTTGATCAAATAAATACAGCCTTGATGAGTATAAGAGTTGAAAAATCTTACTGATCCCAAACTTTTGAATTATATATATATATATATATATATATATATATACATACACACACACACACACATACATACGCACATTTTATTTATATATATATATATATATATATATATAAAAGTTAAATATTGATATCAATAATAATAATAATAATAATAATAATATATTGGTCATTGGCTGAGGAAATTCATATCAGTATAACAGTTATTATTGATGTAGTTTACGATTATCCCATGTAATATGTATAAAAGGTCGCCCTTGATTAGCGGGTAAATTTCATCACCTGTTTTCAAGAAACGGGAGCGTATTTAATGACGGAGACAAAAGAGGTTCACCGAGAAGCAAGTAATCTCGCTTCATTATCGGCGCTATCTACCCGCGACAATGAACGCCGTATATTGCGTAGAAGCTTCAGTGAACCACGGCTCCGCAGGCTAAATGCCGCTCCATTTGAAAACAGGTGATGGGGATTTACCGCTAATCAAGGAGCCGGTTTTACTGACGAGATGCGCATGCATATTGCATGAGATAAATCGCCCAGCCCTAGCTGACAGAGTTTTCATTATTTTTAATTACTGGTTATCAATTTCACATATTAAAATAATATATTTAATTAATGGTTATCTGCCATTAAATGGAAATAACTATAACCATGTAAAATATCTGCCAGCATATTAATAACTACTATTCCTTTATAGAAAATATCTTCTCAAAACATCTGCCTAAACCAAACTGAAATTCTCCTTCTGCATTAACCCTAGATAAACACTGAAACAATTAATGACAACATGAAAAAAACATTAAAAATATAAGTATACAGGTGCATCTCAATAAATTAGAATGTCGTGGAAAAGTTCATTTATTTCAGTAATTCAACTCAAATTGTGAAACTCGTGTATTAAATAAATTCAATGCACACAGACTGAAGTAGTTTAAGCTCCTTGTCTTTTAATCGTGATGATTTAGGCCCACATTTAACAAAACCCGCACCAATTCACTATCTCAACAAATTAGAATATGGTGACATGCCAATCAGCTAATTAACTCAAAACACCTGCAAAGGTTTCCTGAGCCTTCAAAATGGTCTCTCAGTTTGGTTCACTTGGCTACACAATCATGGGGAAGACTGTTGATCTGACAGTCGCACCCTCATTAACACCAACGAGGGTATATGTTACAAACATTCATTGCCAAAGAAGCTAGCTGTCACAGAGTGCTGTATCCAAGCATGTTAACAGAAAGTTGAGTGGAAGGAAAAAGTGTGGAAGAAGAAGATGCACAACCAACTGAGAGAACTGCAGCCTTATGAGTATTGTCAAGCAAAATCAGTTCAAGAATTTGGATGAACTTCACAAGGAATGGACTGAGGCTGGGGTCAAGGCATCAAGAGCCACCACATACAGATGTGTCAAGGAATTTGGCTACAGTTGTCGTATTCCTCTTGTTAAGCCACTCCTGAACCACAGACAACATCAGAGGCATCTTACCTGGGCTGAGGAGAAGAACTGGACTGTTGCCCAGTGGTCCAAAGTCCTCTTTTCAGATGAGAGCAAGTTTTGTATTTCATTTGGAAACCAAGGTCCTAAAGGAAGGGTGGAGAAGCTCATAGCCAAAGTTGCATGAAGTCCAGTGTTAAGTTTCCACAGTCTGTGGATGATTTGAGGTGCAATGTCATCTGTTGGTGTTAACCATTGTGTTTTTGAAATCCAACGCTACTGCACCTGCCATCAAGAAATTTGGAGCACTTCATGCTTCCTCTGCTGACCAGCTTTTAAAGATGCTGATTTCATTTTCCAGCAGGATTTGGCACCTGCCCACACTGCCAAAAGCACCAAAAGTTCGTTAAATGACCATGTGTTGGTGTGCTTGACTGGCCAGCAAACTCACCAGACCTGAAGCCCATACAGAATCTATGGGGTATTGTCAAGAGGAAAATGAGAAACAGGAGACCAAAAAAATGCAGATGAGCTGAAGGCCACTGTCAAAGAAACATGGGCTTCTATACCACCTCAGCAGTGCCACAAACTGATCACCTCCACGCCACGCCGAACTGAGGCAGTAATTAAAGCAAAAGGAGCCCCTACCAAGTACTGAGTACATATACAGTAAATAAACATACTTTCCAGAAGGCCAATAATTCACTAAAAATGTGTTTTTTTATTATTATTATTATTATTGGTCTTATGAAGTATTCTAATTTGTTGAGATAGTGAATTGGTGGGTTTTTGTTAAATGTGAGCCTAAATCATCACAATTAAAAGAACCAAAGACTTAAACTACTTCAGTCTGTGTGCACTGAATTTATTTAATACACGAGTTTCACAATTCGAGTTGAATTACTGAAATAAATGAACTTTTCCACAACATTCTAATTTATTGAGATGCACCTGTATTTCCTTGATTGTGTGCATAATTCATTGTTAGTCTCAAGGAAAAAAAAAAAAAAAAAAAAAAAAATTTCATAACCTTTAATGAAAATTTCTATTTATCCACCTCGGAGCCTATTTTACTTTTTTTTCTGACAACTCAAACTGCTTAGGGGTGAAAAAATAATATTAACCAAAAATATAACAGCCTAACATTTCACATTTCAATCAAATTCTGGTCAATCAAACATTATATGGTTCACTGTGTGTAATTTATCAGAAATCAGTTCAGTTAAATGTGTTGTGAACGCAGTTCAATGTCTGTTGTTCGGTATGACTGTGAATGTTAAGTGCATTGATGACGTACACAGAGGCTGGGCACCAGGCTGGCCAGATTGACGAAGCGTGGCGCAAACATGTGCAGCTGCTGGAGGCAGGAGATCGCCTGGGCCTGGACCAGACAGTCCTGACTGTCCTGCATCACAGCACAGCCCACCAAACACGAGGTCCTCACCGCACACACACCTGCACCCTCACCTGGAAACAGTTTACATTAAACAACCAGATAAGAAGATAGTGTATAAAGGTCTCACCTGCATGATGACAATGTGTGAGTGTGTTTATGGGTAAATAAGTTTGTGCACCTTGCAGATCCGGCCCCATGGAGGTGATAAGGGCGTTAAGGCAGCGGCCCAGGCTTTGCTGCACCTCCACGTGTGTGTGTGGCGTTGAGAGGAGCAAACGTAGCACCAGAGTGAAACTAGCCTCCAGGTGACTGTGGTACAGAGGGCCTGCTAGATCCATAACCATGGAAAGAGCGTGGAGAGCCCACATCTGTATGGATACATATAGTTCACGGAAAGGTTATTGCATGAACTTCCTGACAACCCTCTATATAGAAAAGCACACCAATGGTATCCTATTTTTTTTTAGGAATTACAAACAGTCATGTGGTCTGTATACCTGAACTTCAGGTGAGGTGCTGTCCTGGGACAGGGTGAAGAGGACTCCAACGCAGGCACTAAGGTACTGAGGGGAGCTAATCCCACTCAGGTAACGGTAGACAGCACTGAGTGCCAAAGCATGACCTGTACGTGTGATGGCATCCCTTGCCGTCTTCAGTCTGAAACACATTTACATTAATTTCAGATCATTTCATTTCAAAAACATTCTTTTTTACACTGCACTTGGCATACACTCACTTCTCAAAGCTCATGAGAGTGATGGAAACAGTGAAATTGGGGTCATTAAGAACTTGCACAAGCCTGGCTAAACCCTCCGCAGCCATGCAGCGCAAGAGCGGGTTTGAGCCCTCTAACGCCCCCAATAGGAGAGACAGTGCTGGTCTTTGAACCTCCTCTGACCCTAATTCCCTCCGACTTGATGCCAAACACTACAGAGGGGGGAAAAGAACAAAAAAGGACAGAGAGGGGAAAAGAGAAACATTATATAGTTTGAATGCAAAGGTTTTCAATTGTTACTTTTTAAATGGCTTCTTACCTTCAAAGTGCAGCAGAAAGCAGCAGCTACATGGATTTGAACAGTTTGCTGCCGGGCTCCTTTAAGCTGACGCACAAACTCACAGAACTGCTCTAGGATCTGAGCCCTGAGACAGGAAATACAACCGATGTACTGTTCAGCTACTGTAATATCTTATTTTCCTTAGGGATGCATTATATGTATGTACCAGAGTATTAGCCGATATTACAAACTTTACGTTGATATTGGATATATATGGGCCAAATGGAATACTGAATTTTTAATGCTCATTTCCACAATTACTACATTTAGATTAAGTGAGCATTAGATGATGGCAAATGTCAAATTTATTCATTTTTATTCATAATCATCCACAAAGACCTAAATTAAAAGAAAATAATCAAGTGAAAATAAAAACTGGTTCATATTTTAAAACCATGCGGTAATGCTTTTTTTTTGGCATGTTTTGGTGAGTATTCAATTCACTAGATCAGCGGTTCTCAATTCCAGTCCTCCTCATGTCAATCTCATGATATAATGTTACTATGATAAAAGCATACTGTGATATTATTTCAGTCATTTATCTATCCATTGCATTTCAAAATATTATCAGTTAAGTTTATGATTTCATAGTCTGCATGCTAAGAGTTAGTAACCAAAGGCTGTTGCTCGTTAATCCTTTTTAAAAAAAGATGTAAAATTGTAATAAAAAAAAAAAAAATCTAGACAAGCTGCTAGCAGGATGAAAGATGCACTGCAGGAGGACCGATGGCCCCATATGATCAGTATCATTTTCTCTCCACTGCTATGTTTAATAATGCATGGGACATGGCCAGAACAGCCCCCAATTATGCAAATGCATGCAGATGTCTGGATGTAAATTTGGCTATGCTGCATAAGAAAGTGCTTCAAAAAGCCTCTGGATCTCATTAAGGCCAGTTCCCACAAGCATTCAGTAACAGTATCAGTTCCTCCTAACAATCTGAATAAATTGAAACGGTGATGTTGATTAACATTAGTACATCCATTTTAGTGAATGTAACACAAAACAAACAAACTATATAAATAATTTACAAAGTGGGATGCTTCATTAGTAAAATGAAAGGCACTATAGAGTTAGGAGAAACAATCTTGTACATAGCCAACTTAATCATCATCGTTACCTGTTCATTTGGACATTTGAAGCATCATGAAGGGTACTGCTTGCATAAAGGTCCTATATAAAGTAACTGAATGACCTGAAGTGTTTGGCGACATTGAGATCTTTTCAAATGAACTGAACTAAAAGTACCCCTACCAAACAGCAACAGTATACAAATGAATGACAGAAACCATGTCACTCAAGTAGCCCTCTGGAGGGAGTCTCTGAGGTGACAGTGAACGTACTTCTGTTGAACGCCCAGGTGGGGGAAAATCACTCCAAACAGCTGGACAGCTGCTGCCGTTAAAGCAGAGGCTGGGGGAATGGGGGTAGGAACTTCCTGGGCTTTCTCAAAGATGGTAAACGAGTCGTATTCTAACGTCCCACCTCCTGAAGCACCACCATGGAGCTGTAAACAGACAGAAAACACAATGAGATTAAATATGAAATGCGCAGTAACTAGGGAACCAATCAATGACGTTGACTGCACATTAACAAGGCTATTTCCTTGATGATTAGACTGTGATCTGACCTGTTCCTCTATGTAGTGCTGATCCACACCCTGCAGTCCAGGGCCCAGCAGTGCCAGGTCTTGGCTGTAGCACAGGGAGGGCAGCAGGTTCAGCTCGGCACATGCTGTGATTTCTGGCCCAGTCAGATCGTTCAGCAGCTGCTTCAACACTGTGCCAAAGCTCTCTGAGCCAACACAACCAAAGTACAATAAACAAATAAATACATATTTGGGCAATCAAACAATCCAATTTCCATATGTTATTGTGGGATACGAAAATAAGTATACTAAACAGCTCTCTAAAATTTCAAAGCTTGATAAAGAGTACTTGCATTTACTGTTTTTTTAAATAGATTTCACTTGAATGCCAAGGTAATGACCACTCAATAAGTAAGGGATAATGATAACGTTTTTATTAACACAAACTGTGAATCTTGATTAAAATGCATAAATCATCAGCACATGATCTAGTCCAATCAGGTTTATCATTTTAGAATTTGCTTACCTTCATATGTTTTAGGTTGAAGCATTGTGAGGATCTCATACACTCTCAATCTAAAGACAGTGGCTGCATTTTTGATCTGGTTTCCATAGGATTTAATGATAGAGGGCAGCCTAAAAAGGAGGTGAAGGGAACCAAAATGTTATGTGATAAATTTGTCTATCAACATCCTGTTCACAATGCTTTAAAAAGCCATTTATAATTTCAAAAATAACTTCATGGTGCTGTTTTCTTTTTAAGCAATCGAGATCCACTCACTGATTGAGAAGGGCCACTGCACAGGACAAGAGAGGAAGCAAACGACTGATGACATCATCGGTGAGCAGGTCTTTGCAGTGCACCACCAGACTCTTCATTGCTGTAAAAAATGTGACAAGCTATGAAGACCAAACATCCTGTTTATTCCTATCTGCAGTCAAAAGCAAAGAACCTAAAACAAAATTTATAAGTGTGATCTCAGATAGACTAGTTCATGAAGAAAAGATCTAATTTATACAGAGCGAAAAGGAGAAACATAAGTGAGAAGCCTATGAGATTCATAAAAGCCCTCACCACACAGTGCTCCTGCTCGCCCCTCCAGGGTCACCTGCCAGGTGAAGGAGTCTCCACGCCGCAGCTCATTCTCCACATCCTTCACAGACAGTGGGAAGGCGCACTTCCACAGTAACAGCAATCGAGACAAGTGATGCTCCATTACAGTGGGACCTTGAATAAAAATATCAGAAAGAACAAAAAGGATGTTAAAAAATTCTTCCAGCACATTGGCTGTTATAATATAGACACATCTTTTCTATGTGTCTTTATGTGTACATCTATGTGGGCATATTGAAGATCACAAACCAGTAAACTGATTCATACCCAGTGTGAAGAGGGCACTGAGCAGCAGCCAACCTCCTTGAGTGCGTTGGATGGAGATTCTGCTGTTCTGAGCTGCAGAGCGCAGCAGATCTTCTGCTAAGGTCATCACTACCTGCAACCAGTCCATAAGAATGAGTGATACATCAAATAGGTTTTTTTTTTTTTTTTTTGTAGAAAATAAAAAAAATCTATATTTTGAGAAATGATATTTGCTTATTTTTGTCAGTGGTCACCAAAACCGCTTAGTGACAAACATTCTTTAAATTAGTGTTTTTCAATACTGAAATATTTGAAACTGTTTTAATACTCATTTTCCGCGGTATGGATCCATTGATACCGAATGTTCACACTGCTGCACGCAAACCACAGTGTATTTTAATTAAGTAAGTACAGTCTTATGCCCTTAATGTTGTGGCAATCTTCTCTAAGGTATTGAAAATTATATGGAATATTGTTTTTTATCAAACTGTAAATTATCAATTGTATCAAAGTTAGAAATTTCAGTATCATGACAACACTACTTAAAAATAGCTTGTATTTTCTGCAGAAGAAAGTAAGTCACACAGGTTCGGAGCAGCAAGAGGGTTTTGGCAATTGGGTCAAATTATCGCCTGAAGGTTTAACTTTTTGTGGGATGCAATACCACAGAATACATTAACAATGACAGCTGATTTGTCAACCATTTCAAAATGAAGTAATTCATTTTCAATTTCTTAATGTTCAGACACCAACTTCATCAGTTCAATTTCATTAAAATGAGCAGTAATGCAGTGTGGAAACTACCAAAGGGAGTCCAGACAGTGATCTGGCGCCTGATTGAAAACTGTAATTGTGTAAAAACGCCTACTAGCAAGCAACAGCAGAGACTCACTGACTACAGTGATCTAAAATGCTGCCAGTATGTACAAACCTTAAGCGGTATCTGATGATACAGCACAAACAGAACCAAAACATTTGAGCATACTTATTGTGTTCTTTAAAATGAGGCATAGGACACGTATAGACACAAATCTCATTCATACCTTGCCCTTCGAGTGTGATATTCCTAGTGAACAGAGCTGTACAGCCCCCAGCAGAGCTGCGATGGCAGCACTGTACCCTGCCACAGCCTCTGGGCATGACTTCAGGGCATTCAGCCTCTCTGCACAGCGGTCTAGCAACACCGCCACCTGAGCAGGCATCCCTACGGCAACACACCGCAGGCACCAGGCGGCAGCCAGACGAGCAGATGCGCTGGGGTGAAGAAGAACAGAGATCACAGTGTCCAACATTCCTGTCAGAAAAACAAAACAGAGAAACTATTGAACATGCAGTTTTAGTAAAGTTCAAGGCATCAGAGATGACAATCTGAGCTCTTTTTGAAATTGCAGGATGGATGTGTTAAATCTGCAGCTGTAGGCACTTTTTCTGCTCACTCCTTCATCCGGGCCTTATTGTGACACATCCATTATGGAGAAGACACACTCACACAGAATCCAGAGATATAGCTACAGACACTTGAAAAACATCTTTCTTTGATCCTGGTTCAAACTCCAGTATAAGACCATCAAAAAAGCATCATAAATGTACAATGCTAGAAGCAGGACATTGTCTAAACCATCTTTTTTTGAATTTACTCTATATATATATATATATATATACATACATACACACACACATATACATACAGTATATTTTTCCTAACCATTTAATACTCAACATCCTGTCCATCCAATATTTAAAATTCATTGGCTTGAACAGAATATAGAATATCAATATAATAAAATACACTACTGTTCAAAAGCCTGGAATCAGTAAGATTTTCTTAAACGTTTTTGAAAGATGTCTCTTACGCTCACCAAGACTGAATTTATTTGATCAAAAACACAGTAAAAACAGTAATACTGTGAAATTTTATTTAAATTTAAAATAACATTTTAATATATTGTAATTAATGATGGCAAAGCTGAATTTTCAGCTGCCATTACTCCAGTCTTCAGTGTCACATGATCCTTCAGAAATCATTCTAATATGTTGATTTGGTGCTTAAGAAATACTTCTCATTATTAACAATGTTGAAAACAGTTGCGCTGCCTCATATTTTATTTGTTTATTTATTTATTTTTTATAAAAGTTCAATTAAGATAATTTATTTGAAATATATATATTCTGTAACATAATAAATAAGCTTTCCTGTAGCTCAAATAGTAGAGCATGGTGTTAGCGACTCTAAGATCATGGGTTCGAATCCCAGGGAAAGCAAGAGCTGATAAAAATGTATAAACTGTAACTTGAATGCAATGTAAGTCGCTTCGGATAAAAGTGTCTGCTAAATGCGTAAATGTCTTTTCTATCATTTTTGATCACTTTAATGCATCCTTGTTGAATAAAAGTATTTTCTTTCAAAACAAAACAAAACAAAACTTACTATCCCAAAACCTTTGAACAGTAGTGTACATCAATAGTAAAATAATAATAATAATAATAAAATTAATTAATTATTTACTTAAGTAATAAAGAATTCAGAGGGTGTTCTTTTTCACATTTTAAATATTTGGGGCACTTTTCATCACCACATGTGCATGAAAAAAAGAGGTGCTTAACTGTATGCGCCCTCCACAGAATATCCAAATGTCCTTAAATATGTTTAATAGGGTGCCCAAGGTTGTTGTTCAATAATGCATGACAAACCTATGCTGGTGTCCTGCAGCAGTGGGGCAGCAGTGGAGCTCAGGTCCTGTAGCACACTGCCCAGCTCCAGAAGGGCACATACCAGCACATGCTGACTAGCTGCAACATCCGCAGGGCTCACACGTGTCTCCATGTTACCATCATGAAGAGCTGCGTCTGACAGAAACACAGCATACATTTAAGAAATTACAACTCATTATCCAATGAGACCTAAATATTGGCCCTTGGCCTAGTTTCTCACCCACAACCCTCTTCTGTTTGCTGATCAATTGACAGATCTCCTTAGCAGCTGCGATTTGGGCCTTCTCCCCCAGCAGAGTGCCAAGAGTGGCCCGCAGTATGAAGGAGACACAGCAGCGGCAGGAGACGGCATCTGCTGGGTATTGCGTCGCCCTTGCATGGGTCACCCACTCCATGAGAAGAGAAAGAAGACAGGAGAAGTGCGTCTCCAGCCACGCGCCACCCAGAATGGACACAAACACCACACATGTCTGTTAAAGTGAGAAAACAGGTGGCATTCATGTTAAATTAATAAACTGAAAAAATAAAATAAAATAAAAAATAACTGCATTTTAAAAATAACTTCTACGTAGAGAAACTTTTTCTTCATAACAGATAACTGACAAATTAATTTAACTGATAAATAAAGGGAGAAAATGTCTTTTTTCTGATGTTACGTAACCTTCATTTGTTCTTTTTTTACCCTAGACATAAAGCCAGTTATGCTGTGTCTCAAAACACAAACATTCAGATCACAAGGGAAGGACTGTAGGAGGGTGGGCGACCTGTGTGATGCCCACGCGCACGTCTCTGCTGACTGAGCTGGTCCCTTTCAACATGTCTCCACTGGCCCGCAGGAAGCCGGCTCCACCCCGCAGGAAACCAGAATTCAGCAGCTCCATCACCTCCTCCAGGGAGTTGCGCTTGGAGCCTGGCCTCGGAGCTGAGAGCAAAGCCACAGGAACAGGGGAGGAAGAATGAAAAGAAGAGAAGCGTGAGAGAGAGTGTGAGGGGATAAATGATAGAACAGATGGAATCGAGTGGGAGGGGAAAGATGAGCATTACATTTGAGGAAAAGAAAAGCAGTATGTGGGTGACAGAGGAGAGGAGGGAATAATTTTTACAATCTCCATGGGTAAATGATCAGTTCGGTGTCCTCTGAGGATGTTACTGGGATTACCGAATAAAATCCACCCACCTATGGCCTGTCTGGGCTCAAGTGCCGACGCTAATAATGTGCCAAGCAGTTTTGAGATGCTGACTCGGACATCATAGTTTGAGCCCTCGAAGGCTCGGAAACAAAGAGTGGCCACGTTCTCCAGCTCTGTGGACCACAGGAAGACAGCCTCTCTCTGGAGCTCCAGAAGACACTATCAAAAAATTTAAAAAAATACAATTACCTTCACAACTTCATAGTAATTCTGGGAAAACTGGGACAAAAACTGAAACCAAAACTTTATTTTAACTTGACAAAAATATTATAGTTCTTATAATAGAAATTAACTTTATTAATAGGCAATATTTTAGGACATATATATAGATATATTAGCACACATTTTCTTCTAACAATATAAAGCACACAACATCCTGTCCATTACTTGCAAAATTTTAAACCCATAGATTGGAACAGAATATAATAAAATATAACAAAGGTTAACATAAAAAAGAGAAAAAAGTAAAAAAAAAAAAAATTATAGTAAGTGAATTTCTCATTCTTTATCACTACAAAGACACACCACACTCCAGAACACAATACAAACAAACAAACAAATAAATAAATACATAAATAATTCATTCCAAAAATGAGAGTGATTCTGAGCAGACTGGGACAGAAACTAAAACCAAAACATTATTTTCAAATTAGCCTTTGTTTAAAATAAATTCTATTAATCTTTTCATATTTTTTATTACATGAAAGAAGGGCAAGTGTTTACACTGCTTCTTCCTTTAGCTGGAAATAGTACAATAACTTAGGATCCACATTTGAAAATATTTTACAGATATTTTGGGGTAATAAGAATATTATAAACTGAATTGTGGTTGATATAAACATCTGTTAACAAAAAAGAACAAAATGTGTATTTTCCTTCAGTCAGCTGTGAATGTGAACCTATTTCTGTCAATAAGTAATACTTGTTTGACAAACATACATATGATTATTAACTTTTCCATATGATTAGTAACCGTGGAATGTGGTTGAGTGTCCAGTACCTTTGCGGCAGCACAGCGCACAGCCATGGAGCGATCGGTGAGACATGTGCGAGCAGCTTTATAGATGTCTCTGTGACAGGATACGGCACTCACACCTAAACCCTTCAGAATCCTCTCAACACACAACATGATCTCACAGCGGCCCTGAGACTGGACAAAATAACACATAGGCATACGTTTATAAAAGCTACTGTCTTCTGGAATATAAAAATATCTTTATTCCATTTTTCCAAAAGTTCTCTGTCATATTCTGGTTCCAATATATGACTCGGGTCCCTCTTTCAATGTAAATCTACTTTGCCTGTTTTATAGTCTGACAGTAAGTGGAAAAGTAATAGCATGTCTATAATTTATAAAAATGTGCACATTGTTTAATACTTAAGGTTAGAGTGTTGTCTATAAGAGATACAAATTACTGCCGTAGAAACACCATTAAACATACACTACCTTTTAAACAACTGAGGTCAGTGTGGTTTTTTTTTTTTTAAGAAATTTAAAGTGACAGTAAAGACTTTTACAAAAAAAAAAAAAAATCTATTTGAAATAAATGCTAGTCTTTTTAACTGTCCATTCAACAAAGAACATTTTTAAAAAGTATCACGTTTTCCACTAAAATATTAAGCAATACATCTGTTTTCAGCAACGATAGTAGGATAATAATAATAAAAGTTTCTTCAAATCGGCATTTTAGAATGACTTCTGAAGAATCATGTGACACTGAAGACTGGAGTCAAAGTTGCCATAATAATAAATTACACTTTCAAATATATTCAAATAGAAATCAATCATTTTAATTTGTAATATTTCACAATATTACTGTTTTTACTGTATTTTCGATTTTAAAAAATGCAGCCTCAGAGAGCATAACAGACTTCTATCAAAAACATTAAAGTCTGCATGAAACGGAAGTTGTGATTGTCCTTTTTTCATCTGCTAACTGCCAAGTCCTAAGCATACTGTGATGGAACAAATGCTGCATGTGATGATTCAAAACACCTGAATCACCTGTTTGTCCTCCAAACTACTGGTCAAAAAAAGGCATGATTTTTCACAGCAAAGTACAGTCATATCTCTGTGTTTGGCTGAAATATAGATCACATACTAGTGTGCAGCCACACGTACCTCTGCACTCTTCATGGCTTTCAGAAGGTTTGCCACGGTCTCTTTAAACGAGTTGATGAGTAGTCGGCCCAGTTGCTCATACAGCACACCCAAACAGGCCACAGCTGCCCTGTAGGGAGCAATAAGTAAACTCACTGGCAGAAGATCAAGCTGAAGCCCATCTGCAGCGCAGGCGGTGGGTGTGCGTGATGCGTACACGTAGAGTGCAGATTTATGACACTCACAGTCGAGTAGGCAGGAAGCTGGGCGAGTCATCCTTGCTGCGGATGATGTCATTGCAGCGGTCCACGGTGAGGCTGGACGAGAGGGAGTCGCCCACTCGGTACACCAGCGCCAGACATTGCGCCAGCAGCAGTCGTGTCGGGGGGCCCGGAGAACTCGTCAGTACCGCCGTCAGCTGCTCCACCAGGCGCTTCTGGTTCTGTTTCACATCGGCCTGTCACACAAAAACATGCCGACATACTTTTTAGATGAGCGGCGCTCTTTAATTGTGGTTTCTTGGCACTTCACCAGTAAGAAACAGACAGACACGTCGTTAGTCCATTCCAGGCTGAGAGACAGCCGGTGGAAAGGCAGAGAAATAATCAGGGAGTCTGTTCAGAGAGGCCTGCTTGTGTTTGTGTTTGAGCGAGCAAGAGAGAGAGAGAGAGACAGACAGAAGCATTTCTTCTCAAACAGAGAGCTTATTGTCAGCGCCCTCAACTCACCCGGTCTGTGGCAGGGAGTAGTTTCTTGAGGAAACGGAGCCACTCGAAGACAAACTCGGCCCTCTGGTGCTCCTGTAGCTGACTGCAGGCTTCCTCGTTCAGCAGTAAACTATGAGCCTGCTCCATCTTCCTGTCTCTTATCCCTCTCCAGCTTTTCGACCGCAGCGTCCCTCACATTCCGGACACCTCCATCCTACCTGAAATAAACCACAAGTTTACAACTGGGGTTTTCGCAAGGGGTCTGTGGAAAAGTTTACAGATAAACAGCGTTTAAAAAAAAAGCTATAAATAAATGAAATAAGCAAAAATGTATCAATTAAACAATATTTATTATATATATATATATATATATATTTTTTTTTTAAATCTATATCTTTTTTTACATTTTTATTTCAGTTATAGTTGTCACTATTTTAGTACAAGTTAAATTAAATAAAAAAGAAAAAGGTTTCTGTGGCAACTAGCTGAAATAAAATAAATTTAATGTTTATTTTCTTTCAAGTAATGATCATTTTTAAATGGTTTTAGCTAACTATAATAACCCTATACAGTACTATGGTGAGTAGGGGAAAAAGAAAAGAACCTAAATAATTTTCTAATAATATTTTGCACTAATTATAATATTTATTTTTCACATTATAGACAGGGTCTTTTATACATGAAATTATATAGCTGCCTTTTAATTTTTAGGAATCCCTTGCACGTGGACGATCATATTCAGGGGTCTGTACCATCTAAAAGATTGAAAACTCCTGGTTTACATAAGTTAGTCAAACTATACACCAAACACTCCGTAAAAAGGAACTGATGCAATTAACATGACTCTACATATCTGCATTTACTAATAAGGATTTTGCTACATGTCCTGTTTCATAACTTCTACATTTAATCTGAGGGCAAAGAAGTGTGTGAACATGCTAGCTTATACTGGGTTTCTTATAAATAGCACGTCCGTTTTTCCAAAAGTACCTTGTAAAGTTATATGTCGCCGCTATGAATTATGCATTATGTCCACTGAGTCTGCGCAGTCTAGAGAGAAATCAGCAGGTCATGCCACTAAAATGACTAAAAGAAGACCTTAAATGGATCTCAATTTATAAAGCAGATTAAGGAGGGTGAGATACGGACATCAAAGAGCCTGTCAGGGAAACAAAAAGGATGGGACAGTGAAATTATTTTAGGTTTCTTTTGTTTGGTCCATGATGAGTCAGACAGGCTGTCTAGAACAGGTTTATTAAGCTGCAAGGCAGTTGCTTATGTGAATTTGGTTTGTTATATTCAGTTTCAATGTGAATTTAATCTGCATATCCTTATAAAGCTGATGATTGCCAAAGTGTTTTATGCTACTGTATTAACCTGTAGCTTTCTAATCAAATAAAAAAAATCTAACAAATCTGTATGAGCACTGGATAAATAAATAAACACACATTTTCATAAACAAGTCTTTATAGCGTGTTTTTATTTCTTGATACAGATGATGATGACTCCAGGCTAAATGAACAGGACTCCTGGCTAACCCGATTTGCTGCCAACTTCACAGAAAGATAACGTTAGTTATCTTCTAACATTTGTTTTCAACTAAACATATGTCACAAACTAAAACAGACATGTAGTTGTCCATTTTTTTAGTAAGTGTTAGGTATTTTAGCCTTAACGCTAGCTTTTATCCAATGCTAACGTATTCTCTGACATGCTAGCGAGATAAATCTTCAAAAGCAGCGATTTACTGTCTTTAAAATGAAAGTATCGTGAGGAACGTGTATTACCTGCTAAATCCATCAACTGTAATGTCGGGGGGACGACAGTGAGAAAGGTATATCCCTATTCAAGTCGACTGTTTGTGTGTAATTCCTCAAAGACATCTGTTTGCATGAAAGTGCGAGTGAAACTGTGAAGCGCAGCCAGGTTAAAGGGAACATGAACGTGAGTGACCGCTAGAGGGACAAACACAGTACTGCCGTTATTCAAACGAGCTCTGTCTAAAAACTACATGGCTGTCTACCTTTTTAACATTTTTTGGTTATTATATCAACGCACCGAGACTACATTTATCTGCACTATAGAATAGCTGCCTACCTGTACAGCATTTCTGGCCAGTATATAGCCACCTACCTAGGCAGAATTTATGGACATTATAGCATGGCTACCTATTTAGGCAGGATTTTGCAATGTAGGACTCCAAAACAACCATAAGCAGTTATTCCCTTCAAGTTACATTTACAGTATCAAAAACAGTTTATAAATTGATTCTATAGTTCAGAGAGAAGGTGGAACAAGATTCTGGTTAAAGATAACTTATATTGATAGTAAAGTGTAGTTTAGGGATAAACTATGAAAATATTAAGGCATTAATTGTTATTATGCTTTTACACAGCATTTCAAAACCAGCAGAAAACTAAAAGACCAATTGAGAGATTTTCCGAAAATATATTTATAAAGAACGTGAAAAATTAATACTGCTTTACTGGCAGCACAGCATACTTGAGTAAAACTGGTGAACAAAAATGAAGTTTTAACCGTTTTATTTGTTCATACATTGTATTTGCTTATATATTTATTTATAATACAATCAAATAAAAGAATCTAAAATTTTCAATTTGCTTCTTTCACACCAGAGGAATTAGAACTTGTTTCTTTTGCATTTCTTTTTACCTAGTTGTGTTTATCCTCTTTCATTAGAATTATGGTATAATATCTGCAGATTATGAACTTCAAATTAAAAGAAATATACAACCCACTGATAAACACTGCATTGTAGAAGAACTGGCCAAACAAGGCAAATTAAAAAAATCTTCATTTGAGATTTTTTGTAAACTAGAGCTAGCAAACCCATCATGAGCACTGGTGTTTGACAAACCAAAACACACTTAAAAACAACAGGAAAAGTAGAAGCTAAAATATTGTAAAATACTGTGGTCAACAGCACTGAAATTAGCTGATTTAAGATACATTTTACAAATGCTAAACAATAATAGTGAAACTCAGCAGTATTCCATAAAATAATCATCCTCCTCGTCACTGTCATCATCTCTGGATGGGATATCTTTATCTGACAGCATATTCCACACTACAAAGTCTTCATCTTCAGCTGTTGAAAACACAGGGGTGATG
>JAFVLL020008655.1:49092-72789 GCA_021397915.2 Tor tambroides
TTTGTTCATACTAATTTCATTTGAATAGTAACAACTCTACAGTTTCTTATTATGCTAACTGAATTAATTGAAACAAAGTAAGAATTTGATGTGAAAGATGACACATTTAATAAGGTTAGGGGGAAAAAAATGACCATTTATAAACATAGTGGGAAATTACATCTGTTTTGTTACATACAGCAACTCATTTTACATTAGCCATTTCTTCCTCTTTCCAGTCACAGAGCACTTTATTTTGAGAGTTGTTTAAGTGAGAGAAAATCTGTAACTTAGTCCAGATTGGGGGAATTGTAATGTTTAATAATTTCTTTTATTAATTAAATTGAAATTTGCATAGATATTTGTTTGTATATGCTGTGAATTATAGTTCTTAGAAAGTAAATCGGAATCGGCAAAAATCGGTATCGGCAAGTCACACTTCCAAAAAATCGGAAATCGGAATCGGCCAAGAAAATTGAAATCGGTGCATCTCTATCTGATATCAAATCTGGAAGTAAAGAAGTATATCTACTTATTTTCCATCAGGTAGGTGTGTAATCTGAGAAACCGAGCATGAGTAGTGACCTGTGGAGGGAAGCTGATTGGAGTATTGCGAGGGCAGGGTGAGCAGGGCATGGTCCTGAAGGGCGGCCAGCCACAGGCGGCTCAGGGTTGCAAGATCAGTCTGAACCAGTTTGAGCAAACCAGCCCCTGCCTGACCTGCAGTCCCAGCCTCATCACTCTGCTGCTGGAGATGGCTGCTTGGACTCTCCCTCTGCCTGGAGCCTTGTACCGCTGTGATATACACCTGTAGAGTCACATAGATTTACTCAGACACAGGTTAGATCAAAGTTTGCAGCAAGATATACCCACATATATTCCATGGTATAAAAAGTGTGGCCATCATACTTTATATACCGTCACCCATCCCTAGAGTTATTAGAAGGGCTAGACGCAACGGTGCAGCTGATTTAATAATTGTCTGATGGTGTTCTGTACCTCCGCCCAGGCTTTGAGCACAGCCAGCGTCTCCATGGTGAAGGTGCTTTCATTATAGAGCTGACTGGCGACGTCTCTCCCCACCTGTACTTTGGCGAGAGAGGAAGCCAGAAGCTGATGCACCCTTCTCAGGTCACGCAGGTCACTGATGACCCCACTGGCGATCCATGCACTGCATACCTGAAGGCCAAAACAAAGGTTCATGTCAGAACTCAACACTAATGGAGCAGCTTTCAGCAGTACAAGTGAACCACTAGACTCTGGGAAGAAACTAGGTCAAGTGAACCCACGTGAACTTGAGGTATTTGAAAACAAGCATGAAGTGGGTTCAAGAGGTTAAAAACAGGATTTATTTGAGAACTAATGCTACAAAATAAACATATTTTGGATGCCCAATCTGACAGTGACAAAATACGTGACTTGAAACAACGTGTTGGGTTACATGGTGTTTGCTGGTAAATGCAAAGAAACAGAAAAAGTGCATCATTATAGATAATGACGATTAAGTTCTTTAAACAGCACACCTGGCAGGCTTTGGCAGTCACATTTGGAGGGGCGTCCACATGGAAGGCAGGTCTGAGCGCAGCTCCAACCTACAACATCCAACAACATTTAGTTCATTTAAACCAACCCAGTCAAAAGTTTGGGAGGTTTCTCATAGCCTTACATAAGTTTTACCTATGTATGAATTAGAAACTTATTCTAAGTTAAAAAAAAAAAAAAATAGACAAATTGTTAGGCATCTCATAACGGTGGCTGGGAGAATTCCAACATAAAATATTGCTTTAATGCTGCATAATTCCCATACCTTCATTTGTTCTGTTTCATAGTTTTGATCTTAATTTAAATTGTGGAAAATAAAAATAAAGTGTTCAGAAATTTTACTTAAATGTATACATTCACTAAATGAAACATCAAGGCAAATTTATTTTTAAAAATATGATTCACACTCTGTTCGCACATACACTATCATTCAAAAGTTTTGGGTCTTTTTTTTTTTTTATAGAATTTAACACTTTTATTCAGCAAAGACACATTACTACAAAAGTGACAGTTAAATACTTTTCAAATCAATTTCAAGTATATGCTGTTCTTTTTGGGGGAAGAAAAAAAAAAGTTTCCATAAAAAGCACCTTTCATTTTATATATCTCATTATCAACATCAATACTAAGAATAAATGTTTTGAGTACCAAATCAGCAATTTAGAATGATTTCTGAAGGATCATGTGACACTGAAGACTGAAGCAATGACTGCTGAAAATTCAGATTTGCAATCACAGGTATATATTACATTTTAAAATAAAACAGTTCTTTCTGTTTTTACTGCATTTTTTTTTATCTAATAAAAGCAGCCTTGGTGAGCAAAAAAGATCTTTCAAAAACATCTTACCGACTCCAAACTTTTGAACATCACTGTACTTTTTACTGTCTAGTCTTTTAATATACTATACAGGATTGATGGCCTACAACCAAATTCAACTGAGTAAGTTTATTAAGCGTAAATTAAGAGTAAAACATTTTAGGACATGATACTGAAGATGTTTCAAGTCACTATTTGAAAAGAGGGCCCCCGCTAAGCCCACAGATAACCTAATTTAGTGTAAGTGATACAGGCTCTCACATGCGTACACACACATGCACACGCACTTAGTAACAAGAGACTAATGAACAAGCTCAGGTACTTCTGCGGAGGTTCTAAGAATAACAGCTGAGAGCTTTGCTGTACAGCTCTGAACATACAGTTCAAATATCCAAGCATCCTCTAGTCGAGCAGGCAGTCTTCAAGTTTTTAACGACAAGTGATGCAACAAAATAAACCTAAAGTTCTCATAACGTTAGTCTGCAAACCTGAAATTGAAAACCTACATTTGTGCCTATAATGAATAGTAATTATAATAATTAATAATAATTTAATAATAATGATAATTCAATTAAACGTTCATCTTAAATTACATTTAAATTGAGAAAAATTATACAATTAACTTCCTTAATTGGTGTGACTCTAAAATAATATATAATGTTACATATAATTTTAAAATAGCATATGGTTTTAAATAATATTTAAAATCTTTTTTTTTAAATAATTTTTTACCTTTTTTTTTTTTTTTTTTTTTTTAAATAATTTGAATAAAACGACAGCTACACAGACCTGCACAACGCTTTTCTCTGGCATATTTTCTGTTATAAGATGTGTTGAAGTTAGGGTTTCTGTTATTAAATATTTTTCATCAATTTTCTCCTCCAGTTGAAAACCAGAAATGACATTTTATGGAAATTTAAGCACAAAAAAATAAAAATAAAAAAAATAAATAATTAAGGGGTCCATACTTCTACACTTATTACATTTGCAATAAGCGTCATTTACTCAAAGGCATTTAGGAAATATCCTATTTAATTAAGCTGCCAGTCAATGTTCATGTTTGTTCTAGATGAGCAATTTCTTTCTTTCAGCACTTTTCTGGGCATATGAAAGTGTGCAATGTTGATTTTAAGACTGAGGCTGTTAGTGCTGATAGACTAAGAAGTTAGTGCTCACATTGGCTTGATACTGTTCCAGAATCACATGTCCAGGGAACTCAGGCTCTGGCACATTGGAGAATTTCCGGATAATGACCAGCAGTGTTTGTAAACCAGCCAGTCGGAGCTGATCGCTGTGGTCTGTGGCTGCCATGAAAGCCATGCGGATGAGGTCCGCCAAGTGGAGAACCAGGAAATCTGAGAGACAGAAGGGGTGCCTTTATTAACAGTGTTAACAAAAGTATATAACATCACCCCAGAAGGTGGCGCTAAGATCCAGTGATTTACTGAACACATCAAGAAAGACATCACAGTATACAGAGTTACAGAAAATACACTAAAGCAATTTGGAGAAGAATGAAAATAAAAAGAAATAATAATTCTAACACAACAGAAGTGATATGTCTAACCTGCAGATTCATGTAAACGTTGTTCTTGAGCGAGTGCCATGTTGAAGTGAGCCGGGTCTCCGTTCTCACACTGTGCTATTATACGACATACACACTCCATGGAAAACACACGAGTAGACCAGCGCAGGTTATTGAAGGGGCCGTTGGATTCAGACTTTGCGTGGAATACAGAGGAGTCATCATATCGATCTCCATCCTCCTCCTGCTGCGTTTCTACAGCAGCAGCTGCAGCTGAGTCTAAATAAAAAGAACATGAAAAACTAACGTAATTCTTTACAAGTCAAACTAACAAAAACACTGATTAAAAACAAAGAATGTGTGATAAAATTGTAAACAGATCACAACATTTTAAGCCAATCTTACACTTGTCAGGTGGGTTGTATTTTACAAAAAAAAAAAAAAGGTAAAATGGTGAGCACATTTTGCGGGAGATGAAAAATTAAGATTATTTTATTCTCATCATATTTTGCTCAGGGAGCTGAGACTGAAGCCCACCTGCAGAGGCAGAGAGCACGTCTTTGCAGAGTTTGAGCCAGTGGGCCAGGTTACTCTCAGCAGCCAAGCTCATCATGTGGACGAGCGTCTCCTGAATGTCTTGGCACAGGCGTGGGTCAGACTCCCTGTCCAGCAGACTGAACAAAGCTCCCTCCAATCCCACCTCCTTAATAGTGACATCTGCAGGATAGACAATAACCATTTAACATACAGCCCACATTGAGATATATATTATAAAAACTGATGTTTTTGCTTGAGAAGTGTGCTTGCGCTGTCTTTAAAACAAATGCCACTTACACAGATATTATGTGTGTATATAGTCTGACAAGATTTTTTTACGATTTTTCAAAGAAGTCTCACCAAAGCTGCATTTATTTGATCAAAAAGTAAAAATAATAATACTGTGAAATATTACTATAATTTTAAATAACTGTTCTCTATTTGAACCGATTTAAAAATGAAATGTTATCCTGTGATGAAAAACCTGACTTTTCAGCAGCCATTATTCCAGTCATTAGTGTCACATGATCCTTCAGAAATCCTTCTCATATGCTGATTTGGTTCAAGACAAAATTCCAGGCCCCAAACTACTCTATGGCTCACTGCAGTCAAACTCATCTCAAAATGCAGAGTACAGTAAAATAAACAGCAGAGATGTGCTGAGATGATACTATGTTGTGCAGTGGGGGCGATGCTGACTCACCCAATTGTGTGTTGTCTCTGCGTGGTAGCTCTTTAACCAAAGCGACTGCATACTCCGATACCTCCACTGCTTCTTTCTGAGCCAGTTGTCTCAAGCAGGCCACAACTGCACGCCTCAGAGACAGGTATGAGCTGCACAGGTTTATCTGTACATGCACAAATGTTATACATGATATTAAATATAACATAAGAACTTAGTATGGTCAAACGAATGATGAGTAGTGAATCAAGTGAAGTTTAGTGAAACAGAAGATTAGAGCTGGGTGATAAAATAAAATAAAATCCTTGTAATGGTTTAAATAATTTGATCATATAGCACACTCGATATGATATATAAAACATAACAGTTCAGACTGAGAGCAAGTAGGTGAATTCAGAAATAGAGAATTCAGAAATCACTTCGTCACATTTTGCACAACATAATCCAGACAACAGTGCAATAAACACTTCAGCAGACAGCTGCGGTCACATCAGAGTTAGTCCTGTTATGTCAAAATGATCCCACACAAACGCTCTTTCAGTGTAGAGAAGGACAGAGGGAGAGGAGAAAGGGACAGCAGGGCTACTGTCAAGGCTTGTTTTGTGCTTTAAATGATGTGACAAGCAAGCTGTTTGCACAGAATAGGACCATAAATCAAACCATCTAAAAATAGAGCATGTAGAACAAAGCATGTTTTTCTCAATTACTGTCTAATAATCTCTAAATGTGTGTGCGGTTGTGTGAGGAAGAGAGAGAGAGAGCAATGGACTGAAGCTCTCACAGTAATAAATATAATAGCTTGAATTGGCGTGAGGCCACAGCTGTGGATGTGAATGTCATGTGCACTGTGTGGGTGGTCAGTGTTAGAAGCCTTCACAAAAAAGAACAAGCCAAGCAAACCTAATCCTTGGCATTAACCCTGCAGTTAGAGGCAGTGACACTGTCTGCTCATGCTCAAAACCAGATCCTTCTTGAGTTAGTTCCACACTGGGAAAAATGAGAGGAGGACAACAGAGCGTAATTATAGAGAGAGACGCAAGAAAAAAGAAGGGAATATGAAGTGCAAACAAAGGAAAGGGAATAAAGTGGCCTGACAGCAGAGAGGCAGACAAAACCTACCAACACAGAATAATCCAATAAGATTTCCTGTACGAGAAAGGAGAAAACAGCACTGTCACTACAAATGAGGGCAAAGCCAGGCCCGTGAACTCTCGCCTCTTTCAATGACATTCATTTTTCTTCAATATAATACAAATAAATAAATGTGAAGAAAGAAAACTGCTACGGTGACTTTTTTGGAGCATGTCAGCCACTGATATACACACACACACACACACACACCAGTTGGTACCCATATTGCTTGATATCAGTAAACAACGGTTATTGGCTGACATTGACTTTCTGAGTTTTAATTTTTTTAATTATTGGTTATAAATTTCAACAATATACATTTCATTATTGGTTATCTGCCATAAAATAAAAATAATTACTACTTTGTAAATATCTGCCAGAATATAATTATCTACTATTCCTTTATAGAAAATGTCTTCTCAACCAAACTAAAATTCTCTTTGTACATTAACTCTAGATAAACACTGTAACAACTAAAGAAAAAATGAAATATAAGTATATTTCTTTGGTTGTGTGCATAATTCATTGATAGTCTCAAAATGAAAAAAATCTTTCGTAACTTGTAAGGAAAATTTCTATTTATCCACCTCAGAATCTAGTTTACTTTTTTCTGACAACTCGAGCTGCTTGGAATGAAAAAATTATATTAACCAATAATATAACAGCCCAAAATTTCTGGTCAATCAAACATTATTTTATTCACTGTATATAATTTATCAGAAATCTGTTCAGTTAAATGTGTTGTGAATGCAGTTAAATGTCTGTTGTTCAGTATGATTTTGAATGTTAGGTGCATTGATGACGTACACAGAGGCTGGGCACCAGGCTGGCCAGATTGACAAAGCGTGGCGCAAACATGTGCAGCTGCTGGAGGCAGGAGATCGCCTGGGCCTGGACCAGACAGTCCTGACAGTCCTGCATCACAGCACAGCCCACCAAACACGAGGTCCTCACCGCACACACACCTGCACCCTCACCTGGAAACAGTTTACATTAAACCAGAGAGAAGAGAGTGTGTCAAGGTCTCACCTGCATGATGACAATGTGTTTATGGGTAAATAAGGGTGTGCACCTTGCAGATCCGGCCCCATGGAAGTGATAAGGGCATTAAGGCAGCGGCCCAGGCTTTGCTGCACCTCCACGTGTGTGTGTGGCGTCGAGAGGAGCAAACGTAGCACCAGAGTGAAACTAGCCTCCAGATGACTGTGATACAGAGGGCCTGCTAGATCCACAACCATGGACAGAGCATGGAGAGCCCACATCTGAACACATGCATATAGTTCAATGAAAAGTTAGTGCATGGACTTCCTGACAACACTCTATACAGAAAAGCACACAAATGGTATCCTGATTGATATAAAACAGTCATGTGGTCTATGTACCTGTACTTCAGGTGAGGTGCTGTCCTGGGACAGGGTGAAGAGGACTCCAACACAGGCACTAAGGTACTGAGGGGAGCTAATCCCACCCAGGTAACGGTAGACAGCGCTGAGTGCCAAAGCATGACCTGTACGTGTGATGGCATCTCTCGCCGTTTTCAGTCTGAAACACATGTACATTCATTTCAGATCATTTCATTTCAAGAACATTCTTTTTTTTTTACACTGCACTTGGCATACACTCACTTGTCAAAGCTCATGAGAGTGATGGAAACGGTAAAATTGGGGTCATTAAGAACTTGCACAAGCCTGGCTAAACCCTCCGCAGCCATGCAGCGCAAGAGAGGGTTTGAGCCCTCTAGCGCCCCCAACAGGAGAGACAGTGCTGGTCTCTGAACCTCCTCTGACCCCAATTCCCTCCGACTTGATGCCAAACACTACAAAGCAAAACAGGACAGAGGGGGGAAAAGAGAAACATTATATGGTCTGAATGCAAAGGTTTTCAATTGTTATTTTTTAAATGGTTTCTCACCTTCGAAGTGCAGCAGAAAGCAGCGGCTACATGGATTTGAACAGTCTGCTGCCGGGCTCCTTTAAGCTGACGCACAAACTCACAGAACTGCTCTAGAACCTGAGCCCTGAGACAGGAAATACAACAAATGTACTGTTTTCCTTAGGCATGCATAATATGTATGTACAAGATTATAAGCCAATATTATAAACTTTCTGTTGATCTTGGATTCATATGGGTCAAACTGAATACTGAATTGTTCATGCTCATTTCCAGTTACTAGATTTAGATTAAGTGAGCATTAGATGATGCCAAATGTCAAATTAAACTCTAAAATCACCAATAATTTAATAACACTAATAAATCATCTTAAAATAAATATCCATACTGTACATTATAATGAACTGATGCCTAAATTGACTTAAAATGACTGATTTTTGGCTTTCCATGGTAAATGTTTTGCACTGATGTGAGGCATATTAATTATTATTCATAATCATCCACAAAGGAAAAAAAAAAAAAAAAAAAAAAAAAAAAAAAAAAAAAAAAACAAAAATAATTTCTTTTAACCTAAATTAAAAGAAAATAATCAAGTGAAAATAAAAATTCATATTTTAAGACCATGTCGTAGTTTTTTTGGGGCATGTTTTGGTGTGTATTCAATTCACTGGATTATCTGAAAAAGGCATTGCCACAGTGTTTATAAAATATTTTTTTTAAAAATCCACCGAAAATCCCACAAAATGTTACCATGATAAAAGCATAATGTGACATATTTCAGTCATTCATCTATCTATTATATTTCAACATATTATTGAGTTTGTGATTTCACAGTCTAAATGCAGAGAGTTAGTAACCAAAGGCTGTTGTTTTCTAAAAATCCTCTTTAAAAACAATGTAAAATTGTAAAAAATAAATAAATGATAAAGAATTTAAAAACCCCAAACAAACAAACACACAAATTAAAAAAGAATCTAGACAAGCTTCTAGCAGGATGATAGATGCACTGCAGGAGGACCGATGGCCCCATATGATCAGTATCATTTTCTCTCCACTGCTATGTTTAATAATGCATGGGACATGGCCAGAACAGCCCCCAATTATGCAAATGCATGCTGATATCTGGATGTAAATTTGGCTATGCTGCATAAGAAAGTGCTTCAAAAAGCCTCTGGATCTCATTAAGGCCAGCTCCCACAAGCATTCAGTAACAGTATCAGTTCCTCCTAACAATCTGAATAACTTTAAACGGTAATGTTGATTAACATTAGTACATCCACATTTTAGTGGATGTAGCATAAAACAAACAAACAATATAAAAAATTTACAAAGTGGGATGCGTCATTATGAAAATGAAAGGCACTATAGAGTTGAGGAAAGCAAACTAGTACATAGCCAACTTAAACTGAGAATCTTCTGTTTAACTATTCATCAGCATTAGCTATTCATTTGAAGCATTATGAAGGGTATTGCTTGCATAAAGGTCCTATATAAAGCAACTGAATGACCTGAAGTGTTTGGCAACATCGAGATCCTTTTAAATGAACTGAACTAAAAGTACTCCAACCAGACAGCAACAGTATACAAAAGCAGCCCTCTGGAGGGAGTCTCTGCAGCGACAGTGGACATACTTCTGCTGAACGTCCAGGTGGGGAAAAATCACTCCAAACAGCTGGACAGCTGCTACCGTTAAAGCAGAGGCTGGAGCAAGGGGGGTAGGAACTTCCTGGGCTTTCTCAAAGATGGTAAACGGGTCATATTCTAACGTCCCACCTCCTGAACCACGACCACGGAGCTTTAAACAGACAGAAAACACAATGAGGTTAAATATGAAATGTGCAGTAACTAGGGAATCAATCAGTGGCACTGACTGCACATTAACAAGGCTATTTCCTTGATGAGTAGACTGTGATCTGACCTGTTCCTCTATGTAGTGCTGATCCACATCCTGCAGTCCAGGGCCCAGCAGTGCCAGGTCTTGGCTGTAGCACAGGGAGGGCAGCAGGTTCAGCTCAGCACATGCTGTGATTTCTGGCCCGGTCAGATCGTTCAGCAGCTGCTTCAACACTGTGCCAAAGCTCTCTGAGCCAACACAACCAAACCACAATAAACAAATAAATATATATTTGGGCAATCAAACTTTCCAATTTCCATATGTTATTGTGGGATATGAAAATAAGTTTCCTAAACAGCTCTCTTAAATTTCGAAGCATAATAAAAGTTACTTTACTGCATTTACTTTGTTTTTTTTTTTTAAGTACATTTCACTTGAATACCATGGTCATGACCACTCAATAAGTAAGGGATAATGATAACCTTTTTTATTAACACAAACAAATCATTACCACATGATCTAGTCCAATCAAGTTGCTTACCTTCATATGTTTTAGGTTGAAGCATTGTGAGGATCTCATACACTCTCAATCTAAAGACAGTGGCTGCATTTTTGATCTGGTTTCCATAGGATTTAATGATAGAGGGCAGCCTAAAAAGAGGTGAAGGGAACCAAAATGTGATAAATATTTATCTATAAACATCCGGTTGACATTGCATCTGCATTCTGCAATGCTTGAAATAACTTCATTTTAAGCAATCGAGATCCTCTCACTGATTGAGCAGGGCCACTGCACAAGACAAGAGAGGAAGCAAACGGCTGATGACATCATCGGTGAGCAGGTCTTTGCAGTGCACCACCAGACTCTTCATTGCTATAAAGAATTTGACACAAGCTATGAAGACCAAACATTCTGTTTATTCCTATCTGCAGTCAACAGCATAGAACCTAAAGCAAAGTTTATCATGTCAGATAGACTAGTGACATAAGTGAGAAGCCTATGAGATAAATAAAAGACCCTCACCGCACAATGCTCCTGCTCGCCCCTCCAGGGTCACCTGCCAGGTGAAGGAGTCTCCACGCCGCAGCTCATTCTCCACGTCCTTCACAGAGAGTGGGAAGGCACATTTCCATAGCAACAGCAATCGAGGCAAGTGATGCTCCATTACAGTTGGACCTTGAATAAAAATATCAGAAAGAACAAAAAGGATGATAAAAAAAATTCTTCCAGCACACTGACTGGCACATCTTGTCTATGTGTCTGTATGTGTACATGTATGTGAGTATACTGAAGATCACAAACCAGTAAACTGATTCATACCCAGTGTGAAGAGGGCACTGAGCAGCAGCCAACCTCCTTGAGTGCGCTGGATGGAGATTCTGCTGTTCTGAGCTGCAGAGCGCAGCAGATCTTCTGCCAAGGTCATCACCACCTGCAACCCATCCATAGGAATGAGTGATACACATCAAATATTTCTTTTTTTGTAGACAATCTAAAAAAAAAAAAATGTTCTGCAGAAGAAAGTAAGCCACACAGGTTTGGAGCTGCAACAGGGTTTTGGAAATTTGGGCAAATTATCACTTTAAGGTTTAACTTTTTGTGGGATGCAATACCACATAATACATTACCAATGACAGCTGATTTGTCATTCATTTCAAAATGAAGTCATTCATTTTCAATTTCTTAATGTTCAGACACCAACTTCATGAGCTCAACTTCGTTAAAATGAGCAGTGATGCAGTGTGGAAACTACCAAAGGGAGTCTAGACAGTGATCTGGTGCCTGATTGAAAACTGCAATTGTGTAAAAACGCCTACTAGCAAGCAACAGCAGAGACTCACTGACTACAGTGATCTGAAATGCTGCCAGCATGAACAAACCTTAAGCATATCTGATGATACAGCATAAACAGAACCGCAAACTTACTGTGTGCTTTAAACAGAGGGTAGGACACGTATAGATACAAGTCTCATTCATACCTTGCCCTTCGAGTATGATATTCCTAGCGGACAGAGCTGTACGGCTCCCAGCAGAGCTACGATGGCAGCACTGTACCCTGCCACAGCCTCTGGGCATGACTTCAGGGCATTCAGCCTCTCTGCACAGCGGTCTAGCAACACCGCCACCTGAGTAGGCATCCCTACGGCAACACACCGCAGGCACCAGGCGGCTGCCAGACGAGCAGATGCGCTGGGGTGAAGAAGAACAGAGATCACAGTGTCCAACATTCCTGTCAGAAAAACAAAACAGAGAAACTACTGAACTTGCAGTTTTGGTAAAGTTCAAGGCATCAGAGATGGCAATCTGAGCTCTTTCTGAAATTGCAGGATGGATGTGTTAAATCTGCAGCTGTAGGCACTTTTTCTGCTCACACCTTCATCCAGGCCTTCATCCATTATTGTGACACATCCATTAAAGAGCAGACACACTCACACAAAATCCAGAGATATAGTTATAGACACTTGAAAAACATCTTTCTTTGATCCTGGTTCAAACTCCAGTACAAGACCATCAAAAATCATCACAAATGTGCAAAGATAGGAGTAGGATGTTGTCTAGACCAGTTTTATTGACAAAAATATTATAGCTTTTTTTAAAATTACTGTAAATTTGTTACTGGGTATATGACAGAATATGGCCTCATAAAGGTCTCAAAAAAAAAAAACCCAACCATTTAATACTCAACAGCATCCTGTCCACCCAATACTTAAAATTCATTGGCTTGAACAGAATATAGAATAGCAATATAATAAAATACACTATCGTTCAAAAGTCTGAAGTCAGCAAGATTTTCTTAAACATTTTTGAAAGACGTCTCTTAAGTTCACCAAGACTGCATTTATTTGATCAAAAACACAGTAAAAACAGTGATACTGTGAAATTTTATTTAAATTTAAAATAACATATTTCTATTTTAATATATTGTAATTTATTAATGTGATGGCAAAACTGAAATTTTAACAGCCATTACTCCAGTCTTCAGATCCTTCAACTTGTCACATGATCCTTCAGAAATCATTATAATATGCTGATTTGGTGCTTAAGACATATTTCTCATTATTATCAATGTTGAAAACAGTTGTGCTGTCTAATATTTTATTAATTAATTTTATATTTTGAGGAACAAAGTTCAAAAAACAGCTATTTTTTAATATAAATATTCTGTAACATTATAAAATCGCTTTTCGTTCACTGTTGATAGATTTAATGCATCCTTGTTGAATAAAGGTATGTTCTTTCCAAAAAAAATAAAAAATTACTACCCCAAAACTTTTTAACAGTAGTGTACATAAATTGTAAAAATAAATAAATAAGAAATTAAATAGAATAAACATAAGTAGTGTACATCAATTTAAAAAAAATAAAAATAAAAAAGAAATAAAATAAAATAAACATAAATAAACAAACAAAGAATTCAGAGGGGGTGTTTTGGTTGTCACATTTTAAATATTTGGGGCACTTTTCATCACCACACTCCACTAATGCATGTAAAAAGAGGAGTGTCTGAAAAATCTTTTAAAGTGCCCCTATTATGGATTTTTGAAAATTACCTTTCATGCAGTGTGTAACAGCTCTAAGTGAATGAAAAGCTGCAAAGTTTTAAATCTGAAAGTGCACCGCGTATAAAGTTATTGTCTCTCAAAAGAAAGAGTCGACTCTGAATCATTGAAACGAGTCGTTCTTAAAACGAATCCCAAGCCCTTTCATGTTGACATCAACATGAAACATTAGCATATTGCCCGCCCACTTGTTGGTCTTTTTGCATTGGTCTGAATGAAAATGCAAATTCATTTTTTGCCACTAGGTGCTGCTTCATAAAACTGCTGTTTCCCCGGTAATGCTGCACATGTACACAAAGCAGCACTGCACTCACAAACGCTGCTTTATCAGGCATTACAGGCATGATGAAATGAAAATGAGACTGCAGATTAGCGTCACGCAAAGGAGGGGTTTGGAAAAAAGAATCGTTAAATGAATCGTTTGGGAGTCATTGAGCAAATAAGGTAAAAATAAATGCAGATTATAAGACAATGAAATAGTTTTTTGACTTTGCATGGATGTCAACCTGTTGTTGGGGACTCCCAAAACCAAAATATGAACTTTTCATTACCCATAATATAGGGGCACTTTAAAAAAGTTTAATGGGGTGCAGAGAGTTTGTTGGCTAATAATGCACGACAAACCTATGCTGGTGTCCTGCAGTAGTGGGGCAGCAGTGGAGCTCAGGTCCTGTAGCAGACTGCCCAGCTCTAGGAGAGCACATACCAGCACATGCTGACTAGCTGCGACATCCGCGGGGCTCACACGTGCCTCCACGTTCCCGTCATGAAGAGCTGTGTCTGACAGAAACACAGCATACATTTAAGAAATTACAACTCAATACCCAGTGAGACCTAAATATTCGCCCTTGGCCTAGTTTCTTACCCACAACCCTCTTCTGTTTGCTGATCAACTGGCAGATCTCCTTGGCAGCTGCGATTTGGGCCTTCTCCCCCAGCAAAGTGCCAAGAGTGGCCCGCAGTATGAAGGAGACACAGCAGCGGCAGGAGACGGCATCTGCCGGGTATTGCGTCGCCCGTGCATGAGATACCCACTCCATGAGAAGAGAAAGAAGACAGGAGAAGTGCGTTTCCAGCCACGTGCCGCCCAGAATGGACACAAACACCACACATGTCTGTTTAAGAGAGAAAACGGGTGTTATTCATGTTAAATTAATAAACTGAAATGGATAAAATAATATAAAATAAACTTACATAAAATAACAAATTAATTTTAAATATAATTTCTATGTAGAACAACTTTTTTTGACACTGACACATAAATACAGGGAGAAAAAATATTTTTTTTCCCGATGTTATATAACCTTCATTTATTCTTTTATTTTAACCTAGACATAAAGCCAGTCATGCTGTGACTCAAAACACAAACATTCGGATCACAAAGGAAAGACTGTAGGAGGATGAGCAACCTGTGTGATGCCCACGCGCACATCTCTGCTGACTGAGCTGGTCCCTTTCAACATGTCTCCACTGGCCCGCAGGAAGCCGGCTCCACCCCGCAGGAAACCAGAACTCAGCAGCTCCATCACCTCCTCCAGGGAGTTGCGCTTGGAGCCTGGCCTCGGAGCTGAGAGCAAAGCCACAGGAACGGGGAGGAAGAATGAAAAGAGGAAAAGCGTGAGAGAGAGTGTAAGGGGATAAATGATAGAACAGATGGAATCGAGTGGGAGGGGAAAGATGAGCATTACATTTGAGGAAAAGAAAAGCAGTATGTGGGTGACAGAGGAGAGGAGGGAATGATTTTTACAATCTCCATGGGTACATGATCAGCTTGGTGTCCTCTGAGGATGTTACTGAGATTACTGAATAAAATCCACCCACCTATGGCCTGTCTGGGCTCCACTGCAGACGCTAATAAAGTGCCAAGCAGTTTTGAGATGCTGACTCGGACATCATAGCTTGAGCCCTCGAAGGCTCGAAAACAAAGAGTGGCCACGTTCTCCAGCTCTGTGGACCACAGGAAGACAGCCTCTCTCTGGAGCTCCATAAGACACTATCAAAAAAAATTAAATAATCAACTTCACAACTTCATAGTAATTCTGGGAAAACTGGAACAAAAACCGAAACCTTGACAAACTTGACAAAAATATTAGTTATTATAAAAAAAATTAACTTTATTAAAGGGGTCATCATTTTCCACAAGTTTATATGATTCTTTATGGTCTTAATGAGAAGTCTATAACATTGGTTAGAATTTCTCAATGGTAGTGTAAAAAACACCTTTTTTCCCCTGTCAAAATCAGCTCTATTTTCAGCAAGCCGTTTTTTTAGTCCATGTTGCTTTAAATGCTAATGAGCTCTGCTCGCCCCGCCCCTCTCTTCTGTGGAGCGATGAGCAGACTGTAAACACCAGCCACGAGACTGGCTAACTAGCACATATTAGGAAAGGCGATTTGCAAAGATTCATAAAAAGCCCTTATACTCACTTCTTCTGTAAATGAAGCTGTATCACAAATGATTCGTGCGAACACAGATGCATTTAGGCAGATCAGGGATCGGTGCATTCCTTCAAAATGAAAGTAACCTTAATCCTCTGAGTCTTCAGCGGCTCAGATGTCAGGAGTATCTGACGACTGCTATATTCATTATTACATCCAACAACAGAACACCTCAATCGCTTAATCGGAAGCATCTTGTCTTCCCCTGCACCGGAGTCGACACAATGGCAGACAGCTCACTCAGGGCGGGTCTAAGGAAAGACGGCCTTGTCAATCAACTATCGTGGGAGCGGCCTGTACAGAACTACGTCATTCTGACAGGAACCTCAGAACAGCCTGATTTGAGAAAGAGGATTTTAAAATAGGGATTTAAAAAAAAAACACTGGGTGGATTTTTATCATTACAGGATGGATGTATACACACACTTCCAACACACATTTATGTTCAAACAACTTGTAAAGTGAATTTTGCATCCGATGACCCCTTTAATAATTATATCTGTCTACTGGAATTGATTTCAAGTTTTGTTTTAAAACTTTATGACACTTTTTCTTCTAACAATATAAAGTACACAACATCCATTTATATGCAATATTTAAAACCCATAGATTGGAACACAATATAGAACATTAATCAAATAAAATATAATAAGGTTAAGAGAAAAAAAAAAAAAGGAACAAATTGATCATAAGTGATTATAGTAATATTTAGTGATATACAATAATATTTTAAATATTCTGGGGAATTTTTGTCACTTTTCATCACTACAAAAACACACCACTCCACAAAAGAATACTAACTAACTAACTAAAATAAATAATTTACTTCAAAAATTGATAGTGATTCTGAGCAGACTGGGAAAAAAACTAAAATCAAAACATTATTTTCAGATTAGCCTTTGTTTGCAATGACAAATTCTATAATAAGTGTTTGCACCGCTTCCTCCTTTAGCTGGAAATAGTACAATCACTTACAATCCACATTTTAAAAAATTTTATAGATATTTTGAGGTAATAATATTACTATAATCTGAATTGTGGTTGATATAAACATTAACAATAAATAAGAAAATGTGTATTTCCCATCAGTCAGCTGTGAATGTAAACCTATTTCTGTCAATAAGTAATAAATGTTTGATAAACACACATATGATTATTAACTTTTCCATATGATTAGTAACTGAGGCATGGGGTTGAGTGTCCAGTACCTTTGCGGCAGCACAGCGCACAGCCATGGAGCGATCGGTGAGACATGTGCGAGCAGCTTTATAGATGTCTCTGTGACAGGATACGGCACTCACACCTAAACCCTTCAGAATCCTCTCAATACACAACATGATCTCACAGCGGCCCTGAGACTGGACACATTAACAGACACACACAAACACATTTATAAAAGCTACTGTCTTCTGGAATATAAAAATATCTCTATCCCATTTTTCCAAAGTGCCCATTCCAGGTTCTCTGTAATATTCTGGTTCCCATATATGACTTGGGTCCCTCTTTCAATGTAAGTCTATTTTGCCTGTTTTATAGTGGAATTTCTTAGTAAAGTAATAGCATGTCCATAATTAAAAAATGTGTTCATTGATATTTTAAACTTAAAGGGTTGGTTCACCCAAAAATGAAAATTCTGTCAGTAATTACTCACCCTCATGTCGTTCCAAACCCGTAAGACCTTCGTTCATCTTCAGAACACAAATGAAGATATTTTTGATGGAATATTTTTGTTAGAATCTGCAGCAAGGATATGACCACAATCAACGCACAGAAACGTAGCAAGGGCATCGGTAAAATAGTCCATGTGACATCAGGGGTTCAACCGTAATTTTACGAAACTACAAGAATACTTTTTTGGAGAGCACCCCAGAACGTAATCAACGTAATCAGCGTTGTTTATGTTCAGTGGAAAGCACGCACATGCTGAATGTAAACAACGCTGATTATGTTGATTACGTTCTGGGGTACTCTCCAAAATGGCGGAAGACGGTAACTCATTGAGAAGTTGAATAAATAAATTATTTTATTATTGTTTTCTTTGCGCACAAAAACTATTCTCATAGCTTCATAAAATTACGGTTGAACCCCTGATGTCACATGGACTATTTCTTTTCGTTCTTTTATTTCTTCGGACTATTTCTGTGTGTTGATCGTGGTAATATCCTTGCTGTCTATGCAGGGCCAGAGCTCTCAGATTTCACAAAAAAATATCTTAATTTGTGTTCCGAAGATGAACGAAGGTCTTACAGGTCTTACATTTTTGGGTGAACTATCCCTTTAAGCTAAGAGTTTTGTCTATAAAATATACAAATTATTGCCTTAGAAACACTATTAAACATACACTACTGTTTAAACAACTGGGTTTAGTGCATTTTTGTTTTTTCTTAAGAAATTTAAAGTGACAGTAAGACTTTTACATTATTACAAAAAATCTATTTGAAATAAATGCTATTCTTTCAACAAAGAATCTTGAAAAAAGTATTGTGTTTTCCACTAAAATATTAAGCAATGCAACTGTTTTTAGCAAAGATAGTAAGATAATAATAATAAGTGTTTCTTCAAATTAGCATTTTAAAATGACTTCTGAAGGATCATGTGATGCTGAAGACTTGAGTCAAAGTTGCCATCGCTAAAATAACTTGCATATTAAAATATATTCAAATAGAAATCTGTCATTTTAAATTGTAATAATATTTCACAATATTACTGTTTTTACAGCCTTGGTGAGCACAACACACTTCTATCAAAAACATTAAAGTCCACGTGAAACGGAAGATGTGATTGTCCTTTATTCTCTATTGTGACATATATCCGAGTGAAAATGTAGTGAATTTAACCTGCTAATTGTCAAGTCCTAAGCGTTTTGTGATGGTCAAAATAAAAAATGCTGCATGTGATGATTCAAAACATCACAAACTATTGGTCAAAAAAAGTCACATTTTTCAGGTTGATTTTTCACAGTGAAATACAGTCACATCTCTGTGTTTGGTTGAACTGTGAATCACATACTGGTGTGCAGCCACACGTACCTCTGCGCTCTTCATGGCTTTCAGAAGGTTTGCCACGGTCTCTTTAAACGAGTTGATGAGTAGTCGGCCCAGTTGCTCATACAGCACACCCAAACAGGCCACAGCTGCCCTGTAGGGAGCAATAAGTAAACTCACTGGCAGAAGATCAAGCTGAAGCCCATCTGCAGCGCGTGATGTGTGTGTGTAGGGTGCAGATTTATGACACTCACAGTCGAGTAGGCAGGAAGCTGGGCGAGTCGTCCTTGCTGCGGATGATGTCATTGCAGCGGTCCACAGTCAGGCTGGACGTGAGGGAGTCGCCCACTCGGTACACCAGCGCCAGACACTGTGCCAGCAGCAGTCGTGTCGGGGGGCCCGGAGAACCCGTCAGTACCGTCGTCAGCTGCTCCACCAGGCGCTTCTGGTTCTGTTTCACATCGGCCTGCCACACAAATACATGCCGACATACTGTTTAGATGAGCGGCGCTCTTTAACTGCGGTTTCTTGGCACTTCACCAGTAAGAAACAGACAGACACATCACTAGTCCATTCCAGGCTGAGAGACAGCCGGTGGAAAGGCAGACAAATAATCAGGGAGTCTGTTCAGAGAGGCTTGCTTGTGTTTGTGTTCGAGAGAGAGAGAGAGAGACAGACAGAAGCGTTTCTTCTCAAACAGAGAGCTTATTGTTAGCGCCCTCAACTCACCCGGTCTGTGGCAGGGAGTAGTTTCTTGAGGAAACGCAGCCACTCGAAGACAAACTCGGCCCTCTGGTGCTCCCGCAGCTGACTGCAGGCTTCCTCGTTCAGCAGTAAACTATGAGCCTGCTCCATCTTTCTGTCTCTTCTCCCTCTCCAACTTTTCACCTGAGACCTTAACCGCAGCGCCCCTCACATTCTGGACACCTCCATCCTCCCTGAAATATACCACAAGTTTACAAATGAGGTTTTCACAAAGGGTCCGTGGAAAGGTTTACAGAAAAACAGTATTAATTAAAAAAATAAAATAAAAATAAAAAAATAAGACAAATAAGCAGATGAAAAAATATACCAAATTAACAATATTTTGTTTTATTTTTCATTTTAGTTAAAGTTTCAGTATGTCTATATAGTTTTTTACATTTTATTTCAGTTATATTTTTCTTTATTTTAGTACATCAAGTTAAACTAAACAAAAAAGAAAAATGTTGCTGTGGCAACTAGCTGAAATAAAATAAATTTAAGGTTTTCAATATTTCAGTTAATGTTTATTTCCTTTCAAGTAATGATCATTTTTAAATGTTTTAGTTTAACTAAAACAACACTATATAGCACTACAGTGAGTAGAGAAAAAAAAAGAAAACCTAAATAATTTTTAAATAATATATTGCACTACTTATTTATTTTTTCACATTACAGACAGGGTCTTTTATACACGAAAATATACAGCTGCGTTTTAATTTTTAGGAACGGGGGTAGAAAACCCCTGCTTTACATAAGTTAGGTACAAAGTATACACCAAAGGTGATGTAAAAAGGAACTGATGCAATTAATATAACTCTACATATCTGCATTTACTGATAAGGATTTTGCTACGTGTCCTGTTTCATAACTTCTACATTTACGCAAAAGTGTGTGAACATGCCAGTTTATAACGGGTTTATTATAAATAGCACATCCGTTTTTCCAAAAGTACCTTGTAAAGTTATATGTCGCCGCTGTGAATTATGCATTATGTCCACTGCGTCTGCGCAGTCCAGAAAGAAACCAGCAGATCATGCAACTAAAATGACTAAAAGAAGACCTTAAATAGATCTCAACTTCTAAACCAGATTAAAGAGGGTGAGATAGGACATCAAAGTGCCTGTCAGGGAAACAGAAAGGATGGGATAGTGAAATTATTTTAGGTTTCTTGGATGGTCTATGACGAGTCAGTCAGGCTGTCTGGAACAAGACCCCTTACTTTTCTTACAGGTTTATTAAGATGCAAAGCAGTTTCTTATGTGCATTTGATTTGTTATATTCAGTTTCAATGTGAATTTAATCTGTATATGATTAACGTTATAAAGTTGATGATTGCGAACGTGTTTATGCTACTGTATTAACCTGTAGCTGTAGTTGTTCTAATCAAAAAAAAATATTTTTTTTTAAGAATCCAACAAATCTGTTTGAGCACAGAATAAATAAATAAATAAATACATATATGTCCTTAAACAAGTCTTTATAGTGTGTTTGATTTCTTGATATGGATGATGATGACTCCAGGCTAAATGAACAGGACTCCTGGCTAACCCGATTTACTGCTAACGTTAACTTCACCCAAAGATAGTTATCCTCTAACATTTGTTTTTAACTAAACATACGTCACAAACTAAAACAGACATGTAGTTGTCGATGATTTACTAAGTGTTAGGTATTTTAGCCTAACACTAGCTTTTTTCTAATGCTAACCAATTCTCTGACATGCTAGCGAGATAAATCTTCAAAAGCAGCGATTTACCGTCTTTAAAATGAAAGTATCGTGAGGAAAATGTGTATTACCTGCTAAATCCATCAACTGTAATGTCGGGGGGACGATAGTGACGGAGGTATTTCCCTATTTAAGGCGACTGCTTGTGTGTAATTCCTCAAAGACATCTGCTTGCATGAAAGTGCGAGTCAACTGTGAAGCGCAGCCACGTTAAAGGGAACATGAACGTGAGTGACCGCTAGAGGGACGCTATTCAAACGGGCTCTGTCTAAAAACAAGGCTGTCTACCTAGGCAACATTTTTTGGCTTTTACAGCAACGTGCTGAGACTGCATTTATCTGCATTATAGAATAGCTGCCTACCTGCACAGCAGTTTTGGCTAGTATATAGCCACCTACGGTGGCAGCATTTATTGGCATTATATTTAGGTTTTTGCAATGTAGTACTTCAAAACAACCATAAGCAGTGTTATCAACTTCAGGTTACATTTACTGTATCAAAAACAGCTTTATAAATTAATTCTATAGTTCAGAAAGATGATGGAAAAAGATTTTGGTGCAAGAAAACTTATATTGATAGTATACGTGTAGTTTAGGGACAAAATATGAAAATAAAAAGGCGTTAATTGTTATTATGCTTTTACACAGCATTTCAAAAGCAGCAAAAAGACCAATAGAGACATTTTCCAAAATCATGTTTATAAAAAACGTGAAGGAACATGACAAAGAGCTTTACTGTGAGCACAGCATACTTGAGTAAAACTGGTGGACAAAAATAGGTTTTAATTTGTTCAAATTTGTTAAAGGTTTTATTTGTTCATACATTGTATTTGCTTATATATTTATTTACAATATAATCAAATAAAAGAATCTAAAATGTGGCATTTTCAACTTGTTGCTTACCTACCAGAGGAATTAATTAGAACTTGTTTCTTTTGCATTTCTTTATAGCGAGTGGAGTTTATCCTCTTCCATTAGAATTATGGTATAACATCTGCAGATTTTGAACTTCAAATTAAAAAAATATATACAACTCTCTGATAAACACTGCATTGTAGAAGAACTGGCCAAACAAGGTAAATTACAAATCTTCATTTGAGATGTTTTGTAATCTGGAGCTAGCAAACATTTCATGAGAACTGGTGTTTGACAAACCAAAACACATTTAAAAACTGGAAAAGTAGAAGCTAAAATATTGTAAAACAATGTGATTAACAGCACTGAAACTAGCTGATTTAGTGAAACTCAGCAGTACTCCATAAAATAATCGTCCTCCTCATCACTGTCATCATCTCTGGACGGGATATCTTTATCTGACAGCATGTTCCACACCACAAAGTCTTCATCTTCAGCTGTTAAAAACACAGGGATGATGAACAAAAAACAAAACAAAAAAACAACAACAACAACAAAAAAAAAAGAGTAACATTAATAACATTTTTCCACTCGATACACAGTTAGCATGTTCGAGTTATCAAGATTTGCATACCAACACATCTCTTTAGCGTCTTCTTGACTACTGGAGTTGGTGTAAGCTTGTCCTGCACAAGAAAAATATTGTATCATCATTAATAGGGAGAAAAAAATAAAACAGTTGGATCACTTATGGAGGCAAGATTGAAGATAAGCAGGATTTTGAGACTGTTACCATTGGGGCAGCCTTTTTGCCCCATTTCCGTCCTTTCTGGTTCTTCTGAAGATGAAAAATGTACTTGTCCATGTTATTCCTTAAAATAAACAAAATTAATGGTTTATACAAAGACCCAAATTAGACATCTGCATTTTTGAAAAATTTCTAAAATGAGTCAATAAGCCTGATGAGTGCACTCAGCATCCGCCCACTAAATATAGCTTTGGCAGTCGAGATGAAAGCATACTTGTTGATGGATCCCAGCATTCCTGGGCTGATGTGCAGACACTGAGGGGTTTTAGCAGCAGTAGAAATGCTAGAACATGGTGTCTGAGGGTTCTGAAGCAGGCTGAAATCTTTATCATCTCCATTTGCAGTGAATACAGCCAACTTCAAAAGACAACGTCAAGTTAGATTTTCTTAGGGTATAGACAAGATATGCTATCATTCAGACAGGGGGCTTCATCGGGTCTGTATGTGCAGTTCATGAAGAATCTAGTTCAGTGCATGTCCAAATCAATCAACAGTAAAGCACCTTGATTTGTTTATTGTGCACTGGTGAGTTGGCAAACACGTCGTCATGGTCATCTTTGGGCATGTGGTCCAAGAAATGCCTCATCTGCTGTCTCCTTTTAAGTGTTCCAGCTTTAGCAGTTATTTCAACTATTTCCTTTCCT
>JAFVLL020008656.1:0-22747 GCA_021397915.2 Tor tambroides
TTAAAGAGGGCACTGTATTTTTTTTTTTTTTTTTTTTCTTGCCTGATTTTTACTTTTTTATTGAAGAAATGCAGCAGATTTTTGCTTCTGTCTTAATTTCGATTTATTGTGTTCTCTTAGGAAGGAGAAACTTACGATTGGTTATGGAGTACCTGCCTCACGGCAGTCTACGGGACTATCTCAACAAGAACAGAGACAGGATTGACCACAAGAAACTTCTGCATTATGCATCTCAAATATGCAAGGTAATGAGGACCTTTCCTTTTATATCAGTGGTTCTCAACCCACAGCCTCAAGTTGACTTAAAGTGATTTAAAATGAGACAAAACTATCTTTGAAAAGACAATTAAAATTCTAGATTTTTTTTTAAAATTATTTTTAGCAAAAAAAATTTCTTGGAAGAACCAACATACCCACTTTCTTGGAAAACTGGAACCCGTAACCTGGAAATGTTTGAATAAAATTTTAAAACTCCATTGCAATTTTTATAATAAAAATATATTTTATAATTATGCCAAGATCTAAAAGATTTCATCAGATAGAAATATTTTTTATCCTAATGCTGTAAATCACAAACAGCTACAAAAGTCATGGGGTCTTTGAATATTGTTGTGGACTCTAATGTTGAGAACTGCTCTCATATATTAGTAATAACTCATGTCTCTACTAATTTTTGTCTTTAAGCCTCTTCTTTCTTTCTCTTTATTTCAAACACATAGTTTTACTGTCCAAACGTGCATGTTTTTCCCTTATTTGCATTTTCTTCTTCACACATCAGTGTTGAATCTCCTTTTTTTGTCTCTACAGGGCATGGAATACCTTGCAACGAAGCGGTACATTCACAGAGACCTGGCCACACGTAACATTCTAGTGGAAAGTGAGTTCAAGGTGAAGATTGGCGACTTTGGCTTGACCAAGGTTTTACCTCAGGGCAAAGAGTACTACAAGGTTAAAGAACCTGGAGAGAGTCCAATATTCTGGTATGTCTTATTTTGTTTGTTTTCGTTCAAACCCATGTGACTTTAAACACAAAAATGTTCAGCAGAAGGATTCAGGGAGGAAAGTTAGTCATACAGGTTTGATTGACATGAAATGATGTGCTTGTTTAAGTAGTTGAATTTTTGTTCGCTGTGACAGGTATGCACCCGAGTCTCTAACTGAGAGCAAGTTCTCAGTAGCGTCAGACATCTGGAGTTTTGGAGTGGTCCTGTATGAACTCTTTACATACAGCGACAAGCTCTGTAGCCCACCTACAGTAAGTATCATAGCTGCACTTTGTGGTTTCTTGATTTTTTTTTTTTTTTTCTCTGCATATGTGTTTTGAATTGCTTTGGCTATGTAAATCACACGGGGCATGTCAATGACGCCTCTTACAATTGTGGAAGTTTACCTCACAGAGTAACTGTGGAATAAGAATCTCTGTTTTGTTGTGTTCAGGTATTTCTGAGTATGATGGGAGGTGACAAGCAGGGACAAACAATAGTCTATCATCTCATTGAGCTCTTGAAAACAGGAAACCGTTTACCCCAGCCTATGGGCTGTCCTTCAGAGGTACCACATCTCACAACACAATGTCAACTTATTCAGATTATGATCCTGACTTCTAATGTACAGTTGTCATAAGATTTATTCGCAAATGTATCATGCAAAAATCCTAATAGTAATCTGAATACATTTGACATTTATATATTTATATATTTATTTGACATAAATAATATTGTACAAATTCAATCCTGATAGAATTTTAAAAGCAGGGGGAAATGTTAAAAAGATTTCTTTCAAGTAAATGCTGTTTCTTGAGCACTAAATAAGCATATTATGATATGTGATTTCTGAAGGATCATGTGACACTGAAGACTGAAGTAATGGCTGCTGAAAATTCAGCTTTGCAATCACAGGAATAAATAACATTTTAAAATGTATTCAAAGAGAAAACAGCTATTTTAAATTATAAGTAATTTTTCACAATATTACTGTTAAACTGTTTTTTTTTTTTTCTTTCTTCAGAAACATAAAAAAAATCGTACAGACCCCAATCTGAATGGTATTGTACAATTGTATAAAAACTGATAATAAGAAATGTTTCTTGAGCACTAAATAAGAATATTATGATATATAATTTCTGTAGAATCATGTGACACTAAAGACTGAAGTAATGGCTGCTGAAAATTCAGCTTTGCAATCACAGGATTAAATAACATTTTAAAATACATTCAAAGAGAAAACAGTTATTTTGAATTGTAAGTAACGTTTTTTCTTGAAAAACATTTAAAAAAATCATACTAACTCCAAACTTTTGAACAGTATTATACAATTGTATGAAGTGTCTAGCAATTTCAAATCATTAATTATGGGCAGAATTGTTAAATATTCACTTTCTGAATTCTTTTAGATGTGCGAGATCATGCAGGAATGCTGGGACAACGATCCTAGTCTTCGGCCACCCTTCAAGGAGCTCGCTCTCCGCGTAGACTTGATCCGGGACAGCAGCGATTCAGACCGATATACCCAAGTGCCTGTGTTTTGAGAAAGAAGCTTCACTTGCTCACCGCTGCCACACAGATAACCAGCCCTGAGCCTGTCCTCTGGCCCTGTCCGCTGTCTTAATTTGTTTCTTTGTGCCATTTACGGCCGATCTGACTCCAGGACTTGATCACCTCATCTTTTGACAGAACAATTAAGGTCATTTATACCAAGAATGGGTTTCTCTTTTGCTAGCAGTGCTGGCATGCGCCCCTTTATCAGCGATGGTATGAATGAATCGTTTTCTTAAGAACTGCAAGAGCTGTGCATTTTTACGTCCGTGTGTTTGTATGTACATATATAAAGGTGATTTTATAATTTTCTAAAAATGAAATGAAGAACTGTTTGGAAGCAGTGTCATGTAAATTAAGATTTCAAAAAAAGATAGGTTTATAGTAATGCAGGAGGTGTCTGATTGAAAAGATAAAAGTTCTTGCTATTGTAATTCTTCCTATTTTCTTTGAATAAAAATGCTAATGTGTTTCGGTCATCATTGCATCCTAAAATAGCCATTAATGAGCCATTTCCCAATGGTGTTACCCCAGTTGACCACTTTGTTAGATGATGGGCATGTGATGTGTGCGCTAACGTACTGCTCTTCAGCACCACATAGTATGTCAAACTGGTATGCGTTTTTTTAGGCCGTGTCTCATGTTCACATAAATCTTTGAGGGATTCTGTAGATCGGATGTAGAATTTCATTTCCATTTCCTGTTTTTTTTGGCCTCAAACTTTTTTTTTAAATTTTAACCTGTGCAAATACAAATCATAGGTTCTAAAGCAAATACAGCATTTTTATGTTGTGGTGAAAGGACATGGGGTGGTTGTATTCTGATCCATCAGTCCCCTGGAGCTGTGGAATGGCAACAGTGTGGATGTCAAACATAGACTTGACATTATCCACTTTCCACTGGCTGGTACTAGTTTCCACCACACCAACTGACCCTCTAAACTGTCAGTGTGTTCTTGCACCAGTTTCTGAAATGAAACTGATCTGAGTATCGCACACAGAACTAGTTTGTGACAATTGAAGCTTGTTAACAAAAGCAACATGGGCTTATAAGTCACGAATTCTCCTTTATGTATCAAAATGTAAACAGATCAGTCATTTCCCACAATGCAAAGTTGGATGTTTTAAAAACATTTTAGTCATATCGTCATCATTTTGTCATTCACATTGTATTATTTTGAATCACTTTAGAACAGATACAGAATGACTCATGTCATGCACCTATCATAATTCGCTTTGCTTATAAAATAAAAAAAGCTTGAGTTGAATTATGATGCCAGTTACCATTAAACTCCCATATTTTGTACAGAGTTTTGCAACATCCCATTGCCTAAGTTTTATATGCTGACAGTGTAATCAGTCTAATGCAGATCACAACAGCGCAGATGACTTCATGTACTGTTGATGTACTCTAATTAATTTGTTCTTTTAGTGTGTACATTACAGGACTTCCTATCAGCTAATTCACATTGTACATTTGAACATTATACAGCTAGCGATTGTAACACATGTTTACATGAATATGAAATCTGGCAGGAGGTCCATTCACAGTTTGAATCTCTTACGCAACCAGCTGATGTTTAAAAGAAATGGGTGTGGAATTTTTATTACAACATTCTTGAAAGATTTATTGAGCAGGTTAGGAAGGTTAGATGAACATCCATCATTCTTTTCCATGTTGATAAGGCAGGCATCTGTTAATAAGGTTGGATGTTGCATTATGCTGCATTAAGGAATAGACACAAAGGCATGCTTAATGCAAAAATTCAGTTTTCTTTTACACCCTATTTAAGTGGCTGTAGTGGCATTTTAAATTATTGTTGTATATACATTGGTGTAATCAGTAATTAGAAGAAAAAATGCGTGAGAAGGAAATATGGCAAGCCTCTTATACCTTTAAACTAACAGCCTAGTATTCATCTTTTAAAGTCACGACTTTTCCACTCATCCGTCATGTTTATGGCCATCAGTGGGACAAAGTATTGGCCGTGAATATAAAAACAGATGACAGAGATACCAAGACAAAAACATTGATCTCTGGATTTGATCCAGGAAAGAAAACATAAAACATCGTAATGGAGAACAGTGTTTCCTCTAGGATTTTTTCCAGCTGTGGTGGCAGGATAATTTCCCATGGGCCATGCCCCCTCCCCACCCAAGAATCACGTGGACTCAGAATTGAATTTATTATGACTAAAAAAGACAAGTAAATAATAAAATATGAACGAATAGATTAATGACAATAGCACAAACAAAAACAAGATACAAATTAAATTTGTAATATCTATTCAACTGTAAAATAACAATGGATAGTCTTCACTGTATAATGAAAGACAGCAGCAGGTTTATTTAGGCTGCTGCCTCTTTAAGACCTCATGCACAGATCTAACAGGGTTCTATGCTTACTTTTGTTTTTAGGAGCGCTTGTCCTCCTAATTTAAAAAAATTTAGGAGCACCTTCTGATCAATAATCAAATATTCTGATCAAAAATTAGCCTTCCTAATACGAGGTGATATTTGACTCCTTAAAGTGATTTACAGGGGCATTTTCTTTTTACCTTTGTAATGGCATTTTTCTATAGTATAGTCATTGTCAAATTCTAAAATTTATATTTATAAGCTTTTTGGAATTTCTAATTTAAACAATATAATAAGAAGTAGAATAAGACAAATAAGTTAGCAATCATATGAAATTAGTGTTAATAAAAAATGTATTTGCTCTACAGAGGTGGCACAGAAGAACACAAAAGTGGCTTGTAGGTATGTTTAATGAGGCTCAGAAGTGGCATGAGTGCAATTAAATTCATAAATTCATGTTGAGATTAATGTTTTAAATATAAAATGTTGAATATAAAAATATTAAATGATTTAAATAACTGAAATTCTTCTTTAAAAATGAAACTAATACCGCCAGCAGGTGGCGGCATGTCACTGATTTTATCACTGAATCATTTATTCAATTGATTCGTTCGAACAGCTGATTCATTCAGGAATGAAGCAAGTGACTGTGTTTATGAATGGGTAATCATGAATCACTGACTCACTAGATTCATTTAAACGCAGTTCATTCATGAATGAAACACCGCTGTGTTTGCTTTTAGAGATGCACAGCGGCTCAGCTGTTACTTTATTTTGAACTATTTTCGTGGATGAAATGGCACAAAATCAGGCAGTAGTGTTATATTCAGACAAAGTAAGTCACTTAATATTAACTTCTTGTTTATTGAACTGTTGTATTAAATCAATATCACATTTGCAAACTCCCTTAATAATCTTTAAAAGCTGTCACTCTAGTTTATCGCGATCTGTGGGCTCAGAAAACGGTCTATAAGAGAGCATGGGAGCGAGTTCTCTCACTTTAAATAAGCAAGACTCAAAAGCACGTGCAAATGATACACTGTGTCATATGTCATCGCGTTATAAGCACAGAACCTGCAGGAATGAGTAGAATTATTATTAATAGCCGCAAACCCTCGCCGAAATTCAAGTCCTGTTCTGTGTTCTCTGCTAACAACCCGACTGTGAATGATACGAGCGGCGTTACTATGATGTTACTGAGAAGCTGCAGCCGTGGCAGGGATGATTTTTGGTGTGGCGGCCCGCCACGGCTGAATGAATGTAGCAGAAACACTGGAGAAATCTGTCTTAGTTTGAAGGAATCATTTGTAACAAATAAAAATGGGTTATTTTAAAGTTGGTAAGAAACAGAATTTGAGACTTGATTTTTGTGATTTTATTTGTTCCCTTGTCGTGATGTATATCCAAGCAAAATGCCTTTTGTAACGAGAATAAAAAAAGTAGAGTGGGACTTGTCCATAGGGAATTAATTGATTGGTGTTGCTTCCTAATCTGCTTGTTAAATCCACAATTTCTGGGTCCAAGCACTTTATCAGATTCTAAAAACAAACAACATACAGTGCTAATACATTCATGGTGTGCTGTAGTGCTACCACAAATCACGACCCTAAAGATTATCTCCATACCAAGGCCTGACTGTGATGAATCTTTTAATGAATCATTAAAATACTGGTGTCAGGGATGCAGTTAGCAAGTCCTGAGACTAGCGTACACCCCGAATTTTTAGAAGCTTAGCATTGAAGGAATCCATAGCTTTCAGTCATGTGACCGGCTCGAAGTCCTGGAGGGCAAAACATCCATAGAACTGCAGCACAAGCCTGTCAATTTTCCATCTGTTTCCCAGCTGCAAATATTTAGATCACCTCTCAAAGGAATAAAACAAAGTTATATGAACAAAATGCAAGTTTTGGCTATTTGCAATCCATATTAGACACCCGCGGCAATATTTCGATCATTAAACAGTACAACAAAACGTTGTAAAAACACTTAAAGTGCCTTAATATATTTAAAACAGTAATATTAAAAGATCAAATTCAGTAATCTCTATAGTTAATGATGCATGGTTTACATAGGCAAGCAGATGAGGCTGGAATATGAACGCAATCCTCTTTATGGTTCAGTGTTTCCCTTCTAATGGTTTTCTATGGGACACCATTTAACGTGAAACTTTGCACATTGCCTTTCAATTCTGGCTTCATGTGCTTGCCTGTACAAAATATACATCATCAATAAGGTGTTTGCTGAATTTTGCCTTTTAATATCTGCATTTTACTACATTACTACTTAATGCAGTCTGCATAAAAATAACTGTCGGTCAGTGGAGCAAAGCTTCGTTTTGCCCTCCAGGTGGGCTTTCCTGTAAGGGTGTGACGTCACGTGAAAACTATCAATAAATGTACATACGGCTTGCCATATGGAAGCGTGTTGGGCAGGAGGTCGGAAGGGGTGTGGCCAGCGTCGTGCCAGTTTATAAATAGAGCTTTTATCAGCGGAATCACGACACTGCTTCAACTAATATGCCGCGTCCTACGATGGACAACATTAGGAGGACCTGACCGAGGACAGGACAAGAGAACAGGCTGGACGCATCTCTGGCGTAAGTAATTTCCTTAACGTAACGTTAGATGTAGAGCAGGATTTTATTTTAAAACACCGAAAGCACGTACATCATTAATCCTTGATAGAGAATTCTCTAGCAGAAAACGATCAGCTTAAAAACGATCAACAGAGTTCACAAACACTATGGCATAAGTAAGATATACAATACAGTAAACAATATGCAGAATGTATAGGGTACCGGGCTTGTTGTCACGTTTTAGTCCAATGAATATTTGGGTTTATTTTTAATTGTCCATTTCTGTATATAACCAGTACAGTGCACCAGTACACACGACCTTGATATTCCTCAAGAATCCTCTTGTTCTGAGACCATCCTTCAGTCTTTCAAATAAAATCTACCTTCACCTTCAATTCAGGGTTATTATAGCTAAACCATAAAAAAAAAAAAAACTAAACGTTTTAGTTTGAAATAAAATATGAAAAGACCTTAAAGGTTTTATTTAAGCTAAATGCCAAGGAAACATGTTCCATTGTTTAACTTGATGTACTAAAATAATTACAACTAAAACTGAAATAAAAATTAATACAAACTATGTGGACCTAAAACTAAAATAACACAATGAATATACGTCAGTGTGGTTTTATTGTGTCCACTTGTTTACCCAACAGCTATAGCAAAAATATAAAATTATTGTAATTTTGAATGAAGTTCACTTTGTGTCCTTTTATATAGTTAATGGAACATATATGATTAGATTTTATTTCCTGTTATTTTCGGCAGCGCTGTGAAATTCCAGTGCGCTTGTAAATACAAAATACATTGTCATTAAGTGATTTAATGAAAATTGGCAGTTATTCTCTAAACTGAAAATTACTGCAGTTTATTAAACAGAATTAAACCATTTATTGCCTGATTTAATTAACATGAGTGTCATTATTCTGCCAGTGTTACATAATTGTTCTGTATGAACAATGAAATTGCTAAACAAAATCCTACTAGATTTATGAGTCTGTATTCCATAGAAGACAGTGATTCAGCATGCAACAACTAGATGCTGATGCAGACAGGTTCCTGACAGGTTGGATGTACGCAACAATAGTGCAGAGCAGACACATGATGAAACATGGAACTTTTGCCCTAAAACTTTTAGGAGTACCTGTATTTACTCTTTACACTCAAACCTATAGATACTGTCAGAGTCTGCATTAACACAGATTCATACAGTAATAGATCTGAGTGGATTAAAAGATGAGACTTCTGTCAGCAGGGAAGCAAGTTGTTTTGAAAGGTGAAAATTCCCACCTCATGAAAGGATTACATTTGAATGATATTAAGCAACCTTTCATTTGAACATTAGGCGGTTCTATACTATGTGTTTGGAGACTGCTGACAGCTTGATAGCTTCTTTAATATGTCAAGCTGTAATATGGGTGAGGGAACAAGTCAAGGACAAAGCTTTCATGACTATGCTGAAACATGACTATGTTTCAATGGCAGTGAAGGACTGGCTTAGTCCATGATCACAGCAGGCAGGGCTGGGCAATGGAGCAGGCGTTGTGGGTCATGTTCTTGACGCACAAGATCTTATGATTTCTGGCACTTGCTACAGATTTCCATTGTCAGCAGTTGTTCCTGTTAGGTCTGTCTTCTTGGTTACTGCTTGTGATTCTTAGTGCTGTTTCGAAGAGCTGATAAGTTTTGAATAAGTGTTTAGAAGCTAGAATTTTTATGATTATTGAAAACAGTTTTATGGAATCTTCAAATGCTGGACTTTTTTTGTCACAACATGCTAATTTGCACAGTAAGATGTGAAAAAGGCTAGAAAGGTGCTGATGCAGATACATTGCAGTGGTTTTTCATGTTGATTTGAACTACCAAAGGTACAAAAAAGAACTTTCAATAAAAAAAGAAAAAAATTCTAAATTATAACATTCTAAAATATTATTTTGTTGAAACATTTTAGATTGTATGTACAATATTGTGTATATACTTAACCATTCAAAAGTTTTGGATCAAAAAAAGAGAGAGAGAGAAAGAAATTAATACATTTATTCAGCAAGGATGCATTAAATTGTTTTAAAGTGACAGTAAAGAAATGTATAATGTTATAAAATATTTAAATGCTTTTCTTTTGAACTTTCTATTCATCAAAGAATTCTGAAAAACGAAAATGTATCAAAGTTTCCACCAAAAAAAAAAAAAAATTAATTAAGCATCACTCAAAACATGAAAAAAATCTTACCAGCCCCAAACTTTTGAACAGTGGTGTATAGGTCACTGTTGTTATTGTTAACTAAAACTATTAAAAATCATTTTGGTAATCAAAATAAAGCTGAAATGAAAAAGAAAATCAATGGAAAAAAAATCAATGAAAAAAATTAAATGTTGCCTTGGTAACTAACTGAAATAAATTTAATTGGATTTTTAACAGTCACTGATCTGTAATAGAGATATATTGTAGATCAGTGGTTAAATTCCTAAAACAAAGTGCAAAATAAAAATACAGTAAAGCTAAACAGTTTTTTTTTTTTTTTTTTTTTTTACAATCGCTAGGACACATTTCTCAATACTTAAGTCACTTTTTCAAAACCCTTCACACAGCAAACATAACAGCAGTCTATGTGGGGTAAATTGTGGATCATTTATCATTGCTTTGTCACAAAATGCATTCATTGATGACATCTGTCAAATTACATCAATTCTTTTATCACTTCAACACAAACACCACCAAAACTTTATGTACTATACAAGCCAATTTGCACATGTTTACATACTGTTTTCAAAACTGTTAAACTTGAGTTCAAAACCTAGCACAGTACAAAAATGAATAAGACAGAAATTTGCAACATTTCTACAGTAATATCATATAGAAAAATATTCTGAATGTAAAAAATCATATATTATCAAAGCAATCCGATACATTTGAAAACCTACACAAGTGTTCATTTTTCAGTTTCATTACAAAACTTAAGGAATAATTTTGTACTGTAATGCAAACATGAACTATCTAACATACACTGCAGCAAACTATAAGCAATAGAATACAATTTTACAAAAGCAAACATTGTATAATGCTATCTGTTTTTTAGGTTGTTGTGTTATGAGTGATAAAGTGTGTTTGTTTAGTGAAAAACTTTGCTAGAGTTATGGAAGAATGAGTTGATTTGAGACATTAATGAAGTCGTTTGGTAGTTTTAGTGCATTTTGAATGTGAAATGAGCTGCTGTGCAAAGCTGAAATTTGGTTTGGAGAACTGTATGAAGAGTTTTGAAAAAATGACTTAAGTATTGAGAAATGTGTCCTAGTGACTGTAAAAAAAAAAACTGTAATATGTGTATATATATATATATATATATATATATATAAGCTACACAAGCCCATAACAAAATTATTAAAACTATAAAATGAAAACAAAAAATATATAAATAAAAGCTAATTCAAAATATGAATAAACACTACAGCAGTACATAAATTATACTAAAATAACACTGGTATAGCATTACATACCCGGATGTTGAAATTCTGTGACAATATTTTACAGAAGGTGAGAACCGACTGGCAGATTCAGCATGGAGAGGTACTTGAGCGACCCACCGGATGGCGGCTATGGCTGGGTCGTGGTCACCTCGGCCTTCTTCATCATGGGCCTCACCGCTGGTGTTTTGAAAAACTTTGGCCTGTTTTTCCTCGAAATCCAAAGTCACTATGATGTCCTTAACAGTACTACCTCATGGGTGACCTCAACCACTATTGCTGTGTTTCATTTGGGAGGTGAGGAAGGCTTTTATGTTCTGCCTTTTTCATATTCAGAATCTCAGAAACTGACAATTAATGATGACACCACACCTGCATAGTGAGATGTGTTTTTCTTGTCTGTTTAGCTCCTCTTGCCAGTACTCTCAGTATGCACATGTCCCAGCGCACTGTTATCATGGTTGGAGGACTTCTGGCTACCTCAGGAATGATTATCTCCTCTTTGGGCCTCAGCCTGCCTTGGATGTATCTGTCTGTTGGTGTACTCCAAGGTATGTTTAAGTATGCAATACTGAATTGCAGCAATGCTCTTTTTAACTAATACAAGATTTTTTTTTACTACATGGGTGTGAAATTCTTATACTGTGTTGAAAGTAACATGGCATCATAGTGTTATATTAATTGACATAAATATATATTAAGGGTGTAACAATACACAAACATGACGGTTCGGTACGTACCTCGATTTTGACGTCATGGTTTGTTATGGTTTTGTATGGTAGGCCTACTGCGGGGGAAAAAAAATCAACTTTTTTTTTTTTAATTAAACAGTGGTTTACTGAACAAAGTTCTCTTTCTTTAAATAAATTTAATTACAATAAAAAATTTCTTAGGGATAAAAATCTACCTCAGCTTCTGCTGTAAACTATATAGGGAGCCCTTTTACATTACTATAAGGTTACAGTTAACAACAGAGCCCAAACATAAATTCATTTACTTCTTATTTTTAAATATAATAATTAACACTCAAAGTAAAAAATTGTATGCAAACATGTAAACTGCATATAATACAGTTTTTAAATGAACTTCTAAATTTCTATTTGTTGTTGAAATATACTCATTTACACAGTGGCTGTCATAACTTGTCATAACAAATTTATTTAAACATACATTAAATAATTAAGACATCACTAAGAGGTAAAGTATAATGAGTATATAGTCTAATATTTCGCAAAATGCTCTTCTCTAGACTTCATTTCTCTAGCGAACTAACGAGTTGCGGACACTGATGACTTGCCTGAGGTAAATAAAATGCTATGTGACATTTTATTTACAAGCTGTTTTATTGATGTTTTTCCGCAGCTGAATTACATGAGGCATGAGATGTTCATTCATGTTTATTTTGCATTAAAACTAGTAGTAAAGGGGACGATAATGCTCACTCGTGCTCCGCTTCCGTTTGAACTGCGGCGTTTATACACCGATCTGTCACGCCACATCAAAGAGCGCCAAAATGGCATTTATTGTTTGAATTTCCTGGAAATAATGGACATAATTTGAAAGATAAGACTTTCTTTCTTACAAAAAAGTAACAATATATAAAACTGGAAGTTTCCAATGAAGTTATCATGCAGTGATTAAACCAACAATGTATTTGTTCGGTACACATGCGTACGGAACAAGACCCGTACCAAAAATTTTCAGTACGAATACGTGTATTGTTACACCCCTTATATATATATATATATATATATATATATATATATATATATATATACACACACACACACATATACACACACACACACACACACACAATCATGACACTGAAGACTGTTATATTTTTTGTTTTTAATTAATACTTTTTTTTTATTGATTCCTTAATTTAGTGGCACTCCTAGTCCTCCACATTTGTCTAGTGCTAATTTTATCTCAGTGTGTTTTATTTTTTGTGATGCAGGACTTGGCGTCTCATTTTCTTGGATACCAGCTAACAGCATGGTCAGCCATTATTTCAGACGCTGGCGTCCCATTGCCTATGCTATTGCTAGTTCTGGAGAGTGTGTCTTTGCCATGGGATTCAGCCCATTTTTCCAGTGGCTTATCGACAGCTATTCTTGGCAGGGGGCTCTGCTCATCATCGGTGGTCTTCAGCTGAATCTGTGTGTGTGTGGTGCTCTGATGAAACCCCTTCCAGCTGCACAAAGCTCTATCCAAGACAAACCGGTGCTGGAGGAAAGCAGGACATCAAAAAAAGACACTTTCCAGTGGTCCCTTTTGCAGAGGCCTGATCTGCTGCTATATATTGTGTTTGCTATCTTAGCAGCGGCGGGTTTCTTCATCCCACCTCTGTTTCTGGTGCCCTATGCCAGTAGTTTGGGCATGGAGCAGTACTGGGCGGCCTCGGTTCTGTCAGTGCTGGCATTGGCAGACCTGCTGGGTAGACTAGCATGCGGGTGGCTGGCTAACCTGCGACTCGTTAGAAACCTGCAGCTGCTGACCATGGTGGTCACTGCTCTGGGGGTGGTGCTGCTTCTGCTTCCCATTGCACAGAGCTACTGGAGTATCCTGGTTTTTGCCTCAATCTATGGCTTCCTGTTCGGCTGCGTGGTGGCCATTCATGTGACAAGTATTGTGGATATTGTTGGACTGGAGGGCTTTGATAGCGCTCTAGGGCTCTTCATGCTGTTACGGAGCTCTGGAGGATTTGTGGGTCCACCTGCTGCAGGTCAGTGCGTGTCATGCATGTCAGACTAGAGGTGCATTCACACCAAGAGCGCTAACTATAAAGATGATAACTATAACAATAACTATATTAGTGTCCACAGCAATGGACGATAGCATTCTGTTTATAAGCACGTGCTGCTGTTTTGTTATCTGCCACTTTAAATGCTTAAGTCAGGTGGATTCTGATTGGCTGTCAATGTTTTTATCATTTATCACCTGAAACAAAGTGTTCTGAAAGTGATTATAACTATATCTTTATCTATCATTATAGCTGTGATGTGGACTTCCCTATTCTTATGGAATTAGAATGATTATTAAAACTTTAAAGTTATTGTTATAGTTATCGTCTAGAACAGGCTTTACTTTCTGGTTAAAAATATTCATCTTAAAGGGACGGTTCACCCAAAAATGTCAATTCTGTCATCATTTATTCACCCTCATGTCGTTTCGAACCTGTATGACTGACTTTCTTCTGTGGAACATAGAAGCTATAGAAAGGCATACTTGCAGAACAAATAAAGAAGATTATTATTTTGGAGTGACGTGAGAGTGAGTAAATGATGCCAGAATTTTCATATATGTGTGTGTGTATATATATATATATATATGTGTATATATATATATATATATATATACAGTGCCTTGCAGAAGTATTCAAACCCCTTCTTTTTTTTCACATTTTGTTATGTTGCAGCCTTATGTTAAACCGCTTTAAATTACTTTTTTTTTCCACAACAATCTACACTCCACTCACCATAATGACAAAGCAAATAACAGGTTTTTAACATCTTTGCAAAGTTATTAAACATAAACTTAAATGATTCCATTGCATAAGTATTCAAACCTTTATCTGGGACAGTTGAAATTTAGCTCAGGAGCATTCATATTGCTTGTAGATGTTACTACACTTTGAGTGAAGTTAACCTGTGTCAAATTCAATTGAATGGGATTTGGAATGGCACACACATCTTAATAAAAGGTCTAACAGCTGAAAATGCATATCAGAGCAAAAACCAAGCCCTGAGGTCAAAAGAACTGCCTGTAGAGCTCAGAAACAGGTTTGCGTCAAGCCGCATATCTGGGGAAGAGTTCAGAAAAAATTCTGCTGCAGTGAAGGTTCACAGAAGCATGTAGCCTTCATTATCCATAATGGAAGACGTTTGAAACAACTAGGACTCTTCCTAGAGCTCGCCTCCTGGCCAAACTGAGCAACAGATGGAGAAGGGTCTTGTCTAAACTGGTGACCAAGAAGCTGATGGTCACTCTAGTTGAGCTCCATGATCATATATGCAGATGGGAGAACCTACAGAAGGACAAACATCACTGCAACACTCCACTAATCTGGGCTTTATGTCAGTGTGGCCAGACTCTTCTTCTCCTCAGTGAAGACACACAAAAACCCACTTGGAATTTGCAAAAAAGCACCTAAAGGACCCTCAGACTCTGAGAAACAAGATTCTCTGGTCTGATGAACCTCAATTCTAAGCATCATGTTTGAAGGAACCCAGCTCTGCTCATCACCTGCAGAGTACCATCCAAAAAGTAAAGTGTGCTGGTAGCAGCCTCATGCTGTGGGGCTGTTTTTCAGCGGCAGAGACTGAGGGACTCATCAGAGTAGAAGAAAAACTCAATGCACCAAAATATAGAGATAGCCTTAATGAAAACCCAGTCCAGAGCGTTCAGAACCTCAGACTGGGCAGAAGGCTCACCTTCCAACAGGACAATGACCCTAAACACACAGCTAGAGTGGCTTATAGACAACTCTGTGAATGTCCTTGAGTGGCCCAGCCACAGCCTGGCCTTGAACCCAATCAAATAGTTCAGGAGAAACCTGAAAATGTGCATTTGCCCCCATCCAACCCGACAGAGCTTGAGAGGTGAACAGGTGAGGAGAAGAATGGCAGATAATTGCCAAATGCTGATGAGCAAAGCTTGTCACATCAAACAAAAAAGACTTGAGGCTATAAAGGTGCTTCAGCTAAGTACTGAGTTAAGGGTTTGAATAATTATGCAATTCAGATTTTTTATTTTTTATAAATTTACAAAGTTGTGACAGTTCTGTTTTTGTTTTGCCATTATGGTGTATGGAGTGTAGATTGATGTGGGGGAAAAAAAAGTAATTTAATGCAGTTTAACATAAGGCTGCAACATAAAACGTGAAAAAATGAAGGGGTTTGAATACTTCTGCAAGGCACTGTGTGTGTGTGTATATATATGTATATATATATATATATATATGTATGTGTGTGTGTGTAAAATATATATAAAATATATGAATCATAAGTCATTTTGTATATAAGCGTAATGCATAAATGTGCACATTCTGAGCAAGTTTCATGATGCATGGCAAAATTTTGTAAAAAAAAAAAATCATTAAAATAAGTCATTGTCAGAGCAGATAATTACACCTCTATTATCTATATGTGTCCTATTTGTAAAATAGCATATAAATTAGTCTAAAAATGATCCTTTTTAAAGTTTATATGAGTAATATTATTTAAATAGTGGTCCGCTTTCGTATTTTAATCATTTAACTGTTTAAAAAGACACATACTTTGATTTTAATGCAAATTGTCATTTTGTGTAATGTGTAGATACATTTTTGACAAATTTTGATTAAATGTGAATGTTATGTTCATGTCGACGCCTGTTTGAAAATTTTGCTGCATACTCTTTTAGACCCAAAAACAATTTTAAAGGTAAATTAATTAAATAGTACGTTCTCCTATTACCTTAATTTTACTACACCATGATGAGCCGGGCCAAGTAGGTTATGATGTGTAAATGTAGGCGTGTATGTTGACAGTCATTAATCTCTATTACGTCATGAAGTATCTAATGTTGTGAAACTGAAACTAATTTTTTTGCAGCTTACTTTTAAAAACAACCTCCTTTTTGCACTGTAGAAAAGGTTTTTCTTAAAGTAATTATTATATTATTTAGAGTTCTTTTATTCCCAAAAGACTGAGTATGGCTCAATTTTATGATAGTGTTTTAGTAGGGAGGATACAGACACCGTTAACAGCAGGTTTTGTCTTTGTCTGTGTCACCCGTCTCTTATTTCTTTTGTGTATCTGTGTCACAGGCTGGCTGGTGGACTGGACTCATGACTTCAGTGCTAGTTTCTACTTATCTGGCCTCTGCCTTGTCCTGTCTGGGGTTTTTGTGGTGCTTGTTGACAGGATGGTGGAAAAGAAAAAACTCATACTACCAGATTCTACTGAGACTACAGATCATCCAATACTTAAAGCGGACACTGCAGATGTTTAAAAGCCACTGAAGATAATTTTCCAGTGTTCTACTTTTGTTATATGAACTTTTGTTTATTTAAAGCCATATTATTATTATTATTATTATTATTATTATTATTATTATTATTATTATTAATGTTTTTACTTTTCAAAAAAGCAGCAGGCATTTTATTATCTCAACCTCTCAACCCATAACTTCCTGATAGAGAGATATTAGTTTAAGACTGTGGCATCATCGTACCCACTTTTCAAGCCACTAATAGTTCGCAAACAATGACAAGAAACGTGCAATTCAGAGCCTGTTTCTGCCCTTAGAAATAATTAAAGAACTGCAGAGTACAGATGTAGCTACTTATTTCATCACTTACAGAATAAGCATTCATATATGGCTATTTTACAGTATCTGAAAGCAATATAAATAGCCTGATTTTCTATTTGTGTGCATTGCAGGTACTACAAATTACATATGCCATATAAGCTACGTACAGTAGCTCCAAAAAAGTAAAGTGGCATCTGCAAAAGTAATATCTCTATCATAGTCTCAATGTCATTTTTGAAGTTTATCCATTGTTTTATACAAACTTGTATTACAAACTTCTTTCTGTGAAGTGTACTTGTTCTGTATTAAAATAAATATCATTTGTTTCTCATATACTTTTAACTGATGCAGTTACATTTATTAGTGTCCAAATACATTTTGGGGCTACTGTATTGTTTCAGAAACCCACAAAGAACAAAGCCATGAGATTAGTTCATGCTTTTTTAATCAGGTGTTGAGGAAGTGGACTGGTTTACATCACAAATGAGTCTTCTTTTCATTGTATAATAGCACATTTCTCTGAGTTTGTAGAGCAGTTCTTGTCTGCTCTGTGTGTAAACAGAGAGAGCTTTGGAATCACAGAGATGCCTTAGAAATGAAGAAATCTGCTTATATGGACAAAGTTGGCAAATTACAAAGAATTTGCCACCTTTGACCTCAAAATAACAGCCAGCCAAATAATTTTGTGCACTGAACTAATGTTCCAGAATCCTGTTTAGGGTTCAGGTTTATGAAAACACACACACACACACACAAAATACACTGTTTGAGTATATCACATCTGAGGATTTTATTAATGTTCTTATATTGTCAAATAGTTTGTTTCTGATATATAAATGTGCCATATATGGTGGAATCCTGCTATATTATTTAATGTAATAGCATTTTAGTCTGTTAGAACTTCCCCAAACACATATACCAAAGATAAACAGCAGTGTTTCACTTTGGTGTATTGTGTAAGTCAATCATGTCTTGGTTTGCAGAGAAGGATCTGCCTTTTTATGTACCGTGTGTCTGAATTTGTGGTGATGACAAGACTGTGCCTTAATTGCAAGTGACCATTGGGGAACTACAATTTATTTTAATGTTCCCTTTGAATTTATTAGCAGTAGAAAATCAGATCAGATTTATTTATGAATGGTATAGGGTTTAAGAGGATCTGTGAGTGGAATAAAGGTCACTGGTTTAGACATTTGTTCAGAACATTTATTACATGTAAGAATTATATTGTTGAAAGCCACTTGTTTTTTTAATATAGGCCTATTTGAGGCATTTGAAAAGCTCTTTTCATATGTGTGAAACATTTTCCTGTAAAATTAAAAATTATAGTCTAGTAAGCACCACCAAATTAGCTGTACAACACTGGCACGTTACCTATACTGTAGTTAACTAACGCACTCCACAGTGGCAGCTTTTACTGAGACTTGTCGAAAATCGTTTATGAGTGATTATCCCATTATCAGTTTGTATTCTACATGTGTAAGCGGAGGATACTCAGAGATTGTCACTGTCCCATCACTAGATGGCAGTATAACTACAGTAAGAGACGCAGGATGTGCACTTCTTGTGTTAAAGCGTAATGTACTGGTTTCATACAATAAAAATATATTTTCACTTTTTTGTACACGTCTCTGACTACTGAATGTAAAGGTTGTGTGTGTTAGTTAAACAACAACAAAAAAAAATTCTGTCATCACTTATTCACCCTTACGTCGTTCTTTCTTCTGCACTAACACTGTATGGAAAAAGCAGAATATTACGTAGTTAGAGTAAACGATGCCAAGCTCCAAAAAAGAAAGAAAAAAAGCCTAAGTGGTTTTCATTCATTGTCCATATGTTCTATGGAAGAATTTAAATTAAACGGGTTAGGACATGAGAGATTTTTGGTGAACTCTCCCTTTAAACATATTAGTTAATGGTTTTTAGTCAATGTTAAAGTGGAATTAACCCAAATACGAAAATTCTGTCATCATCGTTCTAAACCTTCAAATCTATGTTATTTTTAATATCCTCATCATTTTTGTCCATCCATTGAAACCAGTCACGCAACCAAAACTTTCACCCATCAAAAGGTTCATAAAGACATTGTAAAAGTAATCCATGTGAATCGAGCTGTTTAATACAAGGTTTATGAAGAGAAACAAAAACTTTAGATGATGAACAGATTTAATTTAGGCTTTTATTCATATATAAACACAGACTGATGTACACAGAGCATATGAAATAGGGCAGGGGGAGAGCGGGGTGATTTGAGCCTGTGAGGAAGTTGAGCCACCCCTTGTTTCTAGGCAACCTTAAACAAAATTGGTGACATGACCACAAATATATGAAGAGATCCATTTTACTCACCCTGTGATGGATAGAGGCCCATGAAATAATTGGTAACTACATTTAATTTAATTTAATTTAATTTAATTTAATTAAAAAAAAAAACAGCTATTTGTTGTTCAAAGTGATTTGTTTTATGTTTAAGGATTCATGTTTCTTGTGTCTGAACAATTATAGACAAATCTGAAAAAAAATATCACACGTGTTTGTGTTTTAGGAAGCTTTTAACATGAGGCTATACAGTTAGCATGATATCAGCTCTAAACTGCTGGATGATACAAGTTTGTTAAAATGGTAGGAGTGGGGTTATTTGAGCCAAACGTCCTGGGGTAAGTTGAGCCAGTGGCTCACTCCTTCTTATGATTATAAAGTATCATTTTACTGTAATTCTACATTATATTTCATTAAGTTTAGACCAAACATTTTTGATTTTGTTCTTTTTTTAGCAAATTTTTAAATAATGAAAAAAAAAAAGATTTTAAAGCTGTGATCTGTATCTTTAAATAAAACTTTAGGAAGTCATCCATCCATCCATTCTATTATCCAAACCTCTTTGTCCTCATTAGTGTTGCAGGGAGCTGGAGCCTAACCCAGGGTGTTGAGCCACAGGTGGGAAGAATCCCTGGATGAATGGTCAGTCCATCACAGGGCTCACACAGAGATTTTAAGAAGTCATTTTCATTTAATTTCTCTTCCTTGGATATAGCATGAGGTGAAAATGTTCATGTTTACTTAATGTTTACTTCAGCATAATCAATGGCACAGTCTAACAACTTGCTTGTTGCTCAGCTTACCCTGTCCCTAGGCACAATTTAGCCCTCACTGGGGGTAAGTTGAGCCAAGAGACCCTGCTCTCCCCCTAAATGGATACACAGATGTGATTGCTGGTCCATGTCTAAGCTTCCATGCTCACTATATTTGATGAGATATTTGATGACATTAATATAATTTACACTGGTTCTGGTCATTTCTCACAGGATTAAAATCATCAGAGCACTCAGTAGTGGAAACACAGCGATATATGAAGACCAGAGCAGTTTCACTGACTCTAAACTCTGAAGCTCCACACAGACAACAACACATGAAATGGTCAGTTGAGTAAAGGCCCAGTTTAGACACACATACAGCCATTTCCTCTGCTTGGAGGTAAGCTTTGGCTGCAAGAAGTGATGTATTTTATAGTCTCCCTGCACAGTGATGGCCCAGATGAGAAAGCCTAGAATCTGACCTGGATGAAGACCATGCCACCACGCTGAGAACCCAAAGGTCATGAACAGTGGAAATCTGTTGGACCTTTTGAAGACCATTCTTCGAAGCCACGCCGCTGTGGTTCTGTTCCACTGGCGTGCAAACACTGAAGGACGGCTCGATGCTTCGGTCACCCATGGACTGCCATCAGAAAACCCATCCCATGATGATTTTCCACTGTGACTGTACCCATGGAAACCCATGCCTGCAGCATTGTTAACACACTCACTGACCTTCCAGTGTGCATAATAGTTAATCTTAAGCAGCAGCGACAGGATCCAGATCCATATTATGTTTTGACAAATGCAAGGGCTGTTTACTCTGAATGAGATTGATTTTAAGAGCTCCTTGAGAGGATATTTAATCCACACCAAAACTACAACTTGCAACATCTTTGAAGTAACTCTCCCTAAATATGAAGCCAATGGTGAAGTCACACTCATTTGTCTAACAGACTCCACAAAAGTGTTGAAACTGCAAAGTGGTCCTCCAAGAAGAGCAGGAAAATTAAGTGAGTAGCTTAGAAATGGTATAAGGACAGACAGACCCTGACTGCTGATTTGAAAGGGACTAGTAACTGTTCCCTCCTGCAGATCAAGTGATAGAGAAGAAAGCCTTTGGGTCATCAACATGAGAGCAGATATGGCCAGTAAGAGCCTGTTAGAAATAAAATGAGAGCTCACAATAGCATCAAATTGGATGTTTCATTACAGTTTATACGTTTAGAGAAATACCTGAAGTCTGGTGTCTCTTGAAGCCAATATAACTGATACTGGATGTACAAGTGCCAGCAGGTTTGCCAACACATCTGCAGTCCCAACGTCCAATGATGAATATGCATTGGGTGTAGACAGCGGATCAGCACCAGGAGAAGCACAGCACTGAAGAACAGCAATAAGCTGTATGCACCCATTGTTACGATAGCAAGGATTAATCCTCCCAGTGTCAAATAGACATACCTTACAAGAGGAGACAAAATTCATTTCACAGGTGATCCAAGAGAAAGGATGCATTCATTAAAATAACATGAGCATCAGCATGGATTGTGTTGTCATACTGTACCTGTTGATCAATGAGAGATGTCCTTGCCTGGCTAAGCAATAAAACAGAAACGCAAACGGTATGTTCACAAACTGGTAAAACAGCTCTGGGTTTCCATCACAAAATAGCCTAATGAGATCCATCACCAGCCCAGAACCGCCCGAGTAATGTGTGAGTAGAAGAGATATGATAAATATGTAGCCTACAGTATGGCTGACTTACCTTCTATTTGATCTTCAGAGTGAAATGTGTTTCTGGATTCCAGATGTGCGTAGAAAGACAGACATTCAGTAAGTCAAAGCTGTGTACTTATTTCCTAAATGGAATCTGAAAGAGTGCCAACCAAGTTATGTAGGTTAGTAAACAATCCTCTCAAACAGAAGAATGGAAATGACAGAAAGACAGAGGCAGACAGACACAGACAGATAGATAGATAGATAGATAGATAGATAGATAGATAGATAGATAGATAGATACAGGGCCGTACCCACCATTGAGGTCCCCGAGTTCCTGACCTCGGTATTTTTCCAATATCAGAAGATGTAAAATAATTACCTCATATTAATTCTGCTTTGGTGCTGCAAGGATAAAAAGCCAAGATAACAGATCTTCTCATCTGAGATGCCTCAGCAGGGTTGTGCGTTATATAGTGTCTGCTATAATATAGTAATTGTTTTAACGATGTGCGATTTGACACCAGTAGAGAGTGCACACTTACATTTACATTACGTTAAGTCTAGACTAGTGCGCGTGCGCATTTAGAGTGCGTTTTTTCACTGCATTTAGAACGATCACAAATTCAAGACATGGGGACAGAAAATGTATATATTTATACCACTTCATATAGTTAATCAATTTCACACGAAGAGTGCCGTTTTTCTCCGAAAATTACCATGATTACAAATGTT
>JAFVLL020008657.1:0-19072 GCA_021397915.2 Tor tambroides
TCTGTTAGGACATCCGTCAGCTGTGCAGCACAGTCTTTCAGTACACGGCCAGGTATGTTGTCAGGACCCGCAGCCTTGCGTGGGTTAATCCTAGAATAGGGTCTTCCTTACGTCGGCTGGAGACAGACAAAGCGCCTGGAGGTGTGGGCAGTTTTTGTGCAGGTGTGTCATGAACTTTTATTTCAGTTTTAGTTTCATTTATTTTAGGACATCAAGTTAAACTAAATAAAATGAGAAATGTTGCATTGGAAGTTTTTTATATTTTATTTTATTAAAGTAACTAACTTTTTTTTTTCAGCTATAATAACCCAGGTAGCGACGGATGTTTTCTTCAATATTATGACATAAATCGGAGTGTAACAAATTAACAAAAAGAAAAAAAACATAGCATGACATTTTAATTGAACAATACAATTTAAAATTGTATTAAAAATGACAAATGCACAGGTAAATTGTTTATAATAAGAGCCATGACTTTCATTTACATAATAGATAGAACAGAAGTAAAACCTAAAGGTCATAGAAAGGGTGGAAAATGGACAAAAATGTGTAAAATCACAATGACTTTGGTGGAAGAAACATTAATGTTATAAGTGAGAATCAAATCAGGTGGTCTTAAAATGTTACAAAAGTGTATAATATGGCACTATTATTATTTTTCACACCATTAACGTGAAGAATGGGTACAAGATATCTCAGAGGAGAGCTTTTACATAGTACTTCATGAAGTATTTTTAGTATATGCAGACATTTAGCTGTTATATTGGTACTCAAGGATGCACAGGAGTCTAATCCATCATCTAAAGGTTAAGATTTTCCTTTATTTCCTCAGTGGATGTCAAAATGGCCTCCTGTATGTGTGGACTCTTCCTCAAGGGGGCGCTAATGTCTCAGTGCCCAATTTCCTCGCCCCGTCTACCAGCCAAGACAAGAGCAGTGCCATCAAGGTCAGATTGATTTATTTATGTCTTTTTTTGGAGTAAATTAAGCCGTCTTATTTATTGCCTGTTTAAACTCACCTTTTAATTCACTTTCTTACTATTAGATTAATTGTCACTAAAGGTCTTTTTTTGGAGTTTGTTAGTACAGTTTAAGGAAGGTGTGTGTGTGTGTGTGTGTGTGTGTGTGTGTGTGTGTGTGTGTGTGTGTGTGTGTTTTTTTTGTGTTTTAGCGGGGCAATGCTAAATGTGTGTTCCGCCTGAGTGGACACATTACCGCGGTAAAGACCCTGTCATTTTGTCCCAGTGGAGTTGCACTGGTGTCTGGAGGAATCGGAGGGGTGCTCAACATCTGGTCTCTCAGGGTGAGTCAAATGTTTCTTATAGGTATTTCTTTTATTAGCTTTACAAAGCTCCTGTTTTTGATTGTAACTCCCCTGTGTTCTAGGATGGTTCAGTCCTGCAGACTGTGGTTACAGGAATGGGATCCGTGGTTTGTACCACCTGGATTCCACACATAGGGGTGACCGCTTGTTCTGGAAGATCAAAGGTATCGAACACTTTCTGAAAAAGTTAATTAATATTTAATTAAAAAATGTGTAAGTAATTTTTAATTCTGTTTCTCCTTTCTCAGGATGTTTTGCTAATTCGCTGTACCCCAGACTGGATCTCTCAGAATCACGTTCTGGCCTCCTGCCGTTCCGTTCTACGCAGTCAGGGCATTCTGGGATTGAATCGTGCCCCCTGCATGGCCGTCTTTCTTGAGCGCCTTCCCACATTGCTTCAGGAGCAGTACAGCTATGAGAAGGTGCATACAGTTTCTCATCAAAACTGAAAACTGAAAACTCAAAATTCACTACATTTATTGTTCATGTAATGAGGTATATTTTGCTGTCTTCGTGTTGTGGCCGATAACTGATAAATATTACGTATAAATCTATTTTGTAAAAAACAAAGAATAAATAAACACACTAAAGACAAGGGAAAATTATATTTAAAAAAATAATGGCCTTAAAGGGTGAAAGTTTGCTATAATCTTTTACTATCCCTTTAAGTTAGTGCTAGATAGTAATCTAAATAACAAAATCGTCAAAAATATTTTATCCGCACTTGACTATTTTATTTTCTATTTATTATTTTTCAAATTGGTATCAGCCAATAAAATTAAATTCAAATTAAATGAAAAATTGCTAATATTTACAAAATATAGTCTCATACAAAATGTAGGAGATATTAGATTTTTTATCAGATATCAAATTGAAAATTTTTATATAAATATTGTTATTCTTATTTTTGTTTTGTTTGTTTGTAAAGATAATGTTATTAATTATTGTATGAATTCATTAAAGTGATATTATCTTTTTAAATTTTAATATTCTTGAGTTTGCCATGAATATAACATTTGATGCTGATAAGGTGTTAATTGAAATACAATTATACTCCATTTAAATTAATTTGGAGTACCTTTATGGGTAGATTTTTATCAAAAAATTTGCTAATAAAACAGGAAAATCTGAATAAGTGTGCTTTGTTTTGAAATGAGTTCTTTAAGTCTTCTAGAATGCTATAGAAATGACATAACTGTATTCAATACATTAGAACACAGTGTTTCCCACAGCCTTACACTCTATTTGTGGCGGCAATCCACCGTCCCCATATATATATATTATGCAAATTCATTCTCTGCTTTTAGAATGTGAGAAATAGAGGTTTCCCCGGTAACGCTGTACACAAAGTAGTGCTCCGCTCACAAAAGCTGCTTTATCAGGCATTACATGCAAGATAAAATGAAAATGACAAAGAAAATTTTCTGAAGACAGTTGGGTTCCTTCAGAAATACAGTGATATAAAAACACCCGTGCCGGATTTTGATTTTTAAACGTGCAGTGCTCATGTTTATTCAACGAAATCAAAGCCTTTTGGAAAATTTATTTGTGGCGGTCAGTTCTGATATTGTTGCGGTCCGCCACAAATAAGTCAATGTATGGGAAATACTGGAACAACTGACACATACTGTACATATTTGCCTCAGTTCTGATCCAGTCTGAGTTTCTGCTGAGGCTCAGTTTGTTCTGCTGGCATAATGACTTTTTGCCCAGTTTTGCTGCAGAGTTTCACTTAACAGTCTCTATTAACAGCTCATTATTGGCCTCGGTTAAACAGCAGAGATGTCCTGCAATCTGCAGTCTGCTGAGGAGAGACCAGAGTCAGTCAGTTCACTGCAGCTTCTGCTCTGATAAATGAACTGCAGCTCTCTGAAGTAGGAAGTAAAAGTTTACTTCCTACTTCATCAAATTATATTATAAAATATATTAAAATAGATGTAATATTTCACAGTATTACTGTTTTTACTGTATTTTTTTATCAAATAAATGCAGTCTTGGTGAGATTCTTTAAACAAAAACCTTAATTATTTCTGTGAAAATGGTATTCTCAGTGCATTATAGATATTATATGACATCATATCCTTTTATGTGTGTCTTGCTCCTCAGAGTCATGTGATGGCGGGCGATCAGTTGACCCACAGTGCCTTTCTTCAGAGTCTGGCCGCTCTGGCCATGGGTCTCTTCTTGGATCAGTTACTGTGCCGTCAGCCCAGACCACCTCACCACAGCGGGGCGGGGCCAGATCAGGATGGGGCCCCTGGATCCTTCTGCCCCTCAGAGTGGAACTGGCTTTCCACTTATTCAACCACAGTGAAGAGCGCAGAGGCGTTTGCTCGTGGCACCGCCTTCCCAGAATCCTTCATTGCACCCGAGTTCCATCATTCTGGATCCACGGAGTTGACCAAACCATTGGTAAGATGCAAAGGAGTTAATCCTTGTGAAATACTTGAAGGAACGATATTTGTACCTTTTTTTTTTTTGTTTGTTTCTCTCAAAATCTGTTTATAATTAGGGGTGCTCCGATCAGGATTTATGAGGCCGATCACAGAAAGCAGTATCTGCCGATTCGATCACCGATACCGATCTTTTTAAAGCCATCTTTTTATCATGTAGAATTATTTATAGTGATTCTCCAATCCATATTTTTAGACATTTATTCAGTGCCTGAATTTCATTTTTGAAAATGAATTCCCCTCTTAGGTGACTCTTGTGAGAGAGGATTTTTTTAATTTGAGGGGAGGAGGGGGGCATTTTTTAGACATTTTTCAAAAATATACATTTATCTCACCTAAATGTTTGATCATCCAGTGCATTTTTGTTTTTACAATTGTACAATTGTTGCAGAAAAGCTTACACACAGCACAAGCCTGATTTCACACATGGAGTCCTACTGAGCCATCGGTTTACCACAACCACAACATTTATCCATTATTTTGATTTCAATTCCAAACATTGTTACTGAAAATGCTTTTTCATTGTGATTCTTTTTACTTTTACAGTAATACAATCTTTATAGATGTGTTTAAATGCAATAAATATAAAAAACACATTATTCAATGCTTTTTACTTTTGCATTTAGGCTACTTCTAGATTTATATATTAAGTTGCTCAAGCAAGTGGCAAAACATTTAAGCTACTCTTCTTATGTTATCACAAACATTCTAAATTAACTCATGACTGGCAGGAACAATCAGCTCTACTGAATTTTCTTTTGCATTTAAATCTTTATTACAAGCAATCCTGTGGTTTATAAAGAACTTTGCTTTCCATACCTCCAAGAGGGCCATCTATTATTGCCTTGTTTATCTAAAAGTGCTCTTTTCCTTTAAACCTAGCAAAAAAGCCACATGTGATGACTCTGAAACACAGTACACTTTAATTATATGCATTTATAGTGTAATTACTACATTTTCGTGTCAATCCATGTTCGTATTTACTGCAAACAATGCGCTGTCACTTTAATTCAGTGCGTGCAGTACAGCAAAGATAGACTCGGTGCGGAAACAATCTTTGCGTTAACGCTCTGATCCGTTAACATGAGCGCGGAAAAATACGCACCATACGCACTGCAAACGGAGTAATGTGAACCTGGCATTATGTTTGTGCTCTGCAAGTGTGCATGAGCGCACAGTCTCCAGGGGAGCGCGCGAGCGCTGAATGGTTAAACACAGGCAAGAATTAACAAGAAAAGCAATTTATAAACTTTAGTAACGATGCGACACTGCCTCTATTGTGCAAGTGACAATTCCTGTCAACTGTGCAGCGTGCAGCTTGCTTATAATGCAGACGCGATGTGATTTGAAGCCATTTGGGCATTTTGAGAGGGAAAGCGCGCGCGGTGATTCACACAGGCTGTTTATGAAATGATGTCTCACAGAAAGTTGCTGCATGTCATGCCAAACCTCTCACAGAGCACGCGCGTCATCAGCTAGAGATCGTTTTTTTGGAGATCGGCCTTTTTAGAGACTGCCGATCAAACATCCCCAAGTGATTATCGGCCGATAATGATCGATACCCAATCAATCGGAGCACCCCTATTTATAATGTTAGTGAAGGTTTTTCGCACCAAAAACAAAATTTATTTATGACCTTTTTTGACTCTTGCTTTGACACTTGGAATATTAAATGAGCTGTTTTTGCTGCTTTACTTTTAAGAAAAGAATAAATGCATAAGGATTAAAACGGAAAAAAAACAATTAAATATGACAGACTCAATGAAATAATTACAATACTAGTGCAATCAGTATGGTAAAATCCAGTAAAGTGTAGAACTAATATTTTTATTTTTGTTATAGTTTTTCCTTCAGCCTCTTTATATTTTTTGGAATTTTTTGGAATTAAGTGTTGTATTATTATTCATTACAGGGTATTACAGTAAATTAAAACTGAAACTAGAATTAAAACAATTTACTTGAAATAAAATGTTAACTGAAATAAATATATTTTAAAAAAGCTTTATTTCAGCTAGTTGCTAAAGCAACTTTCTTCAATTTAGTTTAATTTGATATACCAAAATAACTAAAATAAAATTATTTATTTATTTATATATATATATATATATATATATATATATATATATATAAAATAAAATAGAGGTGCATCTCAAAAAATTAGAATATTGTGAAAAGGTTATTTATTTTCTTTGGTAACTTATTTCAAAAAGTGAAACTTTCATATTCTAGATTCATTACATGTAAACTAAAACATTTCAAAAGTTTTTTTTTATTTTTTATTTTTTTTATTTTGATGATTAGAGCTTACAGCTCATGAAAGTCAAAAATCCAGTATGTCAAAATATTAGAATAATATATTTGAGTTTCATTAAATGACCATCCCTACAGTATAAATTCCGGGAATCTCTTGTTCTTTGAAACCACAATAATGGGGAAGACTGCTGACTTGGCAGTGGTCCAGAAGACAATTATTGACACCCTACACAAAGAGGGTAAGTCACAGCAGGCTATTACTGAAAGGGGTAGCTGTTTACAGAGTGCTGTATCAAAGCATATTAAATGCAAAGTTGACTGGAAGGAAGAATTTGGGTAGGAAAAGGTGCACAAGCAACAGGGATGACTGCAAGCTTGAGAATACTGTCAAGCAAAGCCGATTCAAACACTTGGGAGAGCTTCACAAGGAGTGGACTGAAGCTGGAGTCAGTGCATCAAGAGTCACCACGCTCAGACATCTTCAGGAAAAGGGCTACCAAGCTTTGATCTGAAAAGAAAATTTACTTTTATCTGTATAAATATATTTAAAGATTACTAAAATATTATACAACACAACAAAATTTCTTAACATTTAACTAAAATTAAAATGAAAACAGAAAATATAAAAATAAAAGCTGATTCAAAATATTAATAACTATAATAGTATCTCAATGATACCAGAATTCCTTGTTTTAGCTGAGCATAGAAAATCCTGTTTTCCACAATATGCCCCTTAAAGGTTATTTTGATTTATGCAAAGGGTCTTTTGTTCTCCTTCCAGGACAACAGTAAATGGACCTTCATGATGGATGAACAGCTCATGTCCTGGGCGACCAGCAGACCTGAAGTAAGTCTGTGTGTTCCTGAACGTGTGTGAGGTTTAGCAGATATGTGGAAGTGTGTGTTAAAACATCCGGATCTTTCTTCATCTCCCTCATTCGTCTCTGTCAGGATAGTCCCTGTGTTCAGCATTGTTCTTTCAGGCTGATTTTTATCACTCTTCACGTGTTTTTATTCATTCAGCTTTTATAAATTACCCCACACAAACCCTACCAGTCACTGCCACACAAAACCTGTCTCAACTTTACATAAAACTCCTTTCCTCATTATTTAAAGCATATCTCTATGCCTATTTTACCTTTACAGCTTGCTAAATTGGCTTGAGATTGCATTAAAAGAATGTTTTTTGTAATGTGTATAAAGGAAGTATTATTGTATTTAACAGTGCTTTAAACATCTTTTTTAATTTAATAAAGGCATGTTTGTGGTTTTGACAGGACTGGCAGCAGGGTGGTAAAAGCGAGGTGTATTTGTGGGGTAACGGACGTCACGGGCAGCTGGCGGATGCTGGAACCAGCGCGTCTGTGCCCACACTGGCTCCCTCTCTCTCTCAGACTCAACAGGTAGATTATCAACACCAAACACATGGAAAGCTACCACAAAAAGTTGGCATGTTCATTTAAAAAGAGTTGTTCTCTCCATTTATCTGTGCTGTGTGTTTCTCTCAGGTTGTGTGCGGTCAGAACTGCACGTTCCTGGTTCAGGCTAACGGTACGGTTCTGGCTGTAGGGGAGGGCAGTTACGGACGACTCGGACAGGGTAACTCAGACGACCTCTACACCCCAACTATCATCTCAGCTTTACAAGGTAATGCAAACCACAGCAAACTCATTTTCAGCCCAGAGCCAGTAATATGTGTAGTACACAGATGTCATTTACACTTTGAATTTGGGGGGGAAAAGGTTGAAAATAGATGCAGAAAAAAATTTAAATGTGAATTAACACTTGTATAACTTTTATTTAATGAATGCATGAAAGTTTTATCTCATTTTAGAGTTGTTTAAAGAGAAACATATAACTGTTTTGTTTTGTTTTATTTTATATTTTATTTTATTAATAAAATAACAATAACACAAAAAATAACAAGCAATTTAATAATAACAAACAACATAAATAATAATAACAATTACAAGAACAATATTATTATTATTTAATAATAGCAATCCCTTAATCAAATTTTTCAAGTAACTTATATTGTACCTATGTAATAATAATAATAATAATAATGACCTATATAAATATTATTATTATTATTATTATTATTATTATCCTCTGAATTTTAACGCATTGCATTGAACTTGTGCTGGGAATAAGATTATATTATTATTTGTTATATATTGGGAATCAGATTAAGATTAATAAGATTATTATTATTATTATTATTTTAATAATATGTATTATTATTTAATAATAACAACCTCTTAATCTATTTTTCTAATAATATTGTAACTATAATTATATAATTAATAGTAGTTTAGGTAATAATAATAATAATAATAATAATAATAATAATAATAATAATAATAATAATGACCTACAAAATTATTATTCAATACATTACAATGTTTTGAACTTGTGCTGGGAATAAGATTATATATATATATATATATATATATATATATAATATTATTATTATTATTATTAGTATTAGTATTAGTATTATATTTTTTTATATTGGGAATAATAATATTATTATTATTATTATTATTATTATTATTCTCTAAACTAACTCACTATAAAAATGCATGATATAATATATAATTCTCTAAACTTTAACTCTATTATCCTAACTCTTTCCTAATAGGTTATGTAGTGACTCAGCTGGTGACATCATACGGATCTGATGGCCACTCATTGGCTCTCACTGAGACCGGAGAGGTGTTCAGCTGGGGTGATGGGGATTATGGGAAACTTGGCCATGGGAACAGTGAAAGGCAGAGGCGACCCAAACAGATCGAGGCTCTGCAAGGAGAGGAAGTGGTGCAGGTAAAGAAAATTACTGAGCTAATCGCCAAAACCATCACATGATCAGACTTCGTTTGAACATCATTTCCGTCTTTCAGCTGGCGTGTGGGTTCAAACACTCAGCCGTCATCACAGCGGACGGAAAACTCTTCACCTTTGGCAGTGGAGATTCTGGACGCTTGGGTCAAAGGTCAACTTCGAACAAGATGGTCCCGGAGAGAGTGACAGCACTGGATGGGTACCACATTGGACAGGTGCTGCATCTTTGTTTGGACTTTCATTCTAATGTGCATATATGACCTTTGACCAGCGCGTGATGAGTGAAGATGACCTTTTCTGTCGTGTTTAGGTGTCATGTGGTATCAATCATACTTTGGTCCTGTCATCAGACGGCCTGACTGTGTGGGCTTTCGGAGATGGTGATTATGGTAAACTGGGTATTGGACCATGTACAGTGAAATGCTACCCACAGGTACAGTCTTACTGATTGATCAGGTACATTTTCGTTCAAAAAGTTTGAATTTGGTAAGATCTGTTCATATTTTTGAAAGATGAATATTGTGGTCACCAAGGCTGCAATTATTTGACCAAAAATACAGTAAAACAGTAATTATGTGAAATATTATTACAATTTAAAATAACTTTTCTATTTTAAAATATAATTAATTTCTGTGATACAAAGCTGCATTTTCAGCATCATTACTCCAGCCTTTAGTGTCACATGATCCTTCAGAAATCATGCTGATTTGGTGCACAAGAAACATCCTTATTGTTGAACAAAACTTTCTTTGATGAATTAAAAGGTCAAAAGAACAACATTTATTTGAATGCATTATAAATGTCTTTATGGTCACTTTTGATCAGTTTAATGCATCCTTGCTGAATAAAAGTAATAATTTCTAAAAGTAATAAAAAAAAAAAAAAAAAGTCTTACTGACCCCAAACTTCTGAAAATCAGTGTATGTTTCCTGTGTTTGTATTCGTTGTTAGAAAGTGGAGGTTCTTTGCAATAAAGGCATTAAAAAGGTTGGATGTGGAACACATTTCTCAGTGGTTCTGGCCAAAGATGGACATGTCTACACATTCGGCCAAGGTAGACCCTCCAGAAATCATCATCATTATCTAAATGTGTTTGTGTGTAAATGTGCCATCATTTACATTTACTCTATTTTGATTCTAGTCTGAACCAGTTTTTCTCTCAAAAGAATATTTTGATCGTAAAGCTGTGTTTTTCATATGACCTTTGTGATGTTGAGAAAGCTCTTATATGCGTGTATGTTTTCACAGAGCGTCTGATAGGTCTGCCGGACTCCATGCTGAAGAATCACAACCGGCCACAGATTATTCCCGCTCTGGAGGGCGTCTTCATTGAGGACATCGCTGTGGGCTGTGAGCACATCCTTGCTTTATCCAACACTGGAGATGTGTATGCATGGGGCTGCAATTGTGAGGCCCAGGTACAGTCAGCAATGATGTTTAATGATGTTTTCTTTGGATATTTGAATATTGGAATCTGTGAATATTTAGTGGAGCTTACGTCCTCTTTGTGTGTATTGCAGCTGGGTCTGGGCCATTCCAATCCTGTCAAAGAGCCCACTCTGGTTACTACTCTACAGGGCAAGAACATCAGGCAGATCTCAGCAGGACGCTGTCATACCTCGGCCTGGACCACACCGGCTCTGTCAACCAGAGCTTCAGGTACAAACAAATCCCAGTGAGCTGCCTTGGAACTAAATAAGTAAACTGTTTTAAATCATCTACATGGGTAAAAATGGGTAAAAGCTAATAATGTTTACTTATATGCACCATATAAGTAGCACTGTTCAATAATAAGTTTGTTCTTATTGGTACTATGAAACAAAATTACAAAAATTAAAGATTTAATTTTTGAAATGTTAATTTTTTTTTTTTTTTTAACAGAAAGAATTCAACAAAATCCTAAACATGTCAATGAATTTGTATAGTAAATATTTTATTTATTTATTTATTTTTAAGATTACAATTAAAGTGTGCACATCCAGCAGGCAAAAAGCTTTATTTTTTTTAAGAAATTAATGCTTTTATTCAGTAAGAATGCATGCATTAAATTGACCAAATGTCATTTCTAATGTTACAAAAGGTTTCTATTTCAAATAAAGCTGTTATTTTGACCTTCCCATCCTAAAAATCCTGAAACAAGGTTTCCACAATATAAGCAGCACAGCTGATTTCAACATTAATAATAATAAGAAGAAATTGTTTCTTGAGCAGCAAATCAGCACATTATATTCATGTCTGAAAACTGGAGTAATGATGCTGAAAATTCAGCTTTGCTGAATTTTCAGGAATAAATTACATTTTAAAATATATTTAAAAAGAAAACCGTTATTTTAAATTGTAATAATATTTGACAGTGTTACTATTTTATTATATATATATTTATTTATTTATATTTGATCAAATAAATTAAGCCTTGGCCTTCTATCAAAAATATTAAAATTCTTACCGACCCAGACTTTTGAATTATATTGTATATTTTCTAGTTATTCTTGTCTCTAAAATATTTAATTGACTAGAAGTTGCTTTTTAGTACAGTCTCTACAAATATGATTTTTAAAACTCCTTATCCAGTAGCAACAAACAACAGGCAGACTCATAGAAAATCCTGAAAATGTATAGGTCAAAAGCTAAAAAAAATTCAGATATGCAAAATATTTCTGCTGAATCCTAGCATATCTCAGCAAAAAAAAAAAAAAACTGTTTGCATCTCCACAGACTCTGACCTCATCAGTGAACGTCTGTTCTAGGATCAGTTCCTCAGCAGTTGGATGTGAGAATTGTTTTTGCATTTCATGTCAACAACTCTTTATTTTGCAGGTTGTTCAGGGATACAGCTGGGTCTGCCTCAGTCCGTGCCTCCGCAGTATAACGCCCTCAAAGACTGCAGCCCTGAAGTGCTAAACACCCGTCTCAGAGTGCTGTACCACTTCTCTGATCTTATGTACAAGTCCTGGAGGCTTCTGAACCTCGACCCCCGCAGTCAGGTACGCCAATCAATAATAAAACAAGCACACACACACACACATTCAAGTGAATCACAGCATTTGCTGCTGATGTATCACTGGGAAAAACTGTACTCTGACTCCCTGCCAAGAACCTTTCATCATTTTCTAAGCTCAGCTGAATTTGTGTCCAGTGTGAAAGTGTTCCTTGTTACGGTTCCTGTTTTTACCTCCAGACTAATAGGTCTGTGTCGGTCGATATCCGAGCAGAAGTTTTGTCTGACCGTGTCACTGGTCTGGCTGGTTTCCAGGTAAATGCTTCCCGCTACAGCTCAGGTACCTCTGCCATCGTACAGGGCCAACTCAGAGGCCTCCTGTCCCCGAAAGTCAACACACTTCCTCTCGTTCGCACTATTGGCAGAACCATGACCCAGGGAAAGACCTACGGCCCCCAGATTACAGTCAAACGGATCTCCACCAGGTATGAGCTTTTAACCAGGGCTGCACAATTAATCAAATTCACAAATTCACCGAAATCACAAAATGGATTAGGGGTACTGTCAGAAGGCTGTGATTTAATGAAATAAATAAATGTGCTGCATGATTCAGAGCGAAACGCAGCACTGTGTTCTTTTACATGCAAGCAGCTCATGAGCTGGTGTTTTCAGCATTTCAGAGTGTTTTTTTTAATTTTTGTAATTATTACTTTACAGTGGAATATTACAATAGTAATAATGAACAATATTTATTATTATTAATTTACTTTTACTTTACTTTACTTTTAGTCATTTAGCAGACGCTTTTATCCAAAGCGACTTACAAATAAGAAAAAGTAACAAACTAAAAGTCAAAACTCTGTAAATACTATATAAACACACATTTAAGAAAATAAAGAAATTAAATAAAAATGAAAAATGCATACAACATTTCAAAAACTAAACATTTAAATGAAAACAAAAAAAGTAAAGCTGAAAACAATTTAAAATATTAAAACAACAAAAGGTATGAGTATAATAATGCTTCTAACATAACACTAAGCCAAACACCAAAAAACAACGACGTGTATGTACAGCCACACACATATACATATACATACATATAAAAATAAATGCAATATATATATTATTTCATTTCCATGTAGTATGAAGTACTAAAATAACTAAAATTTAAATAAAACTATAACTTAATAAACAACCAATACAGACATCAACACTGAGCCAAACATACTTGTTTTAAAAACAGCAACAACAACTTACTAACACATAGTAAGAAATGGTTATAAAAACTGAAACAGAAGTGAAACAAGTAGTAGGAAAGAGGAAAAATTAAAGTGATACTTATATCCTTTGTCGGTGTCCCTGCCCGGTGGAGTCGCACGGTAGAGTCGATGGTCTTTACTCTTCGGTCTTCACACGACCGCTGCCGCGGTAAACTAAGCTTTTTCATACCCATCTAACAAAACACTACTCCAATTCAGCTGCACACACTTTTTAAATTATTATTATTATTATTATTATTATATAGACACTATTATTAATATTATTATTATTATTTTCTGAACCTGAGCTCCATGTAATGTACTTGTGCAGGAAAAAATATATATCATTTAATAATGTTTTAAAATAAGACAGATTAAGCATTAAATAAGCCAAAATACAACAAAAACATCAAGATATTTCTTGATAATTCTAATTCACAGTAACTGTTTTTTGAAGTGTGATTTGCTGTGTAAATTAAAATATATATATATATATATATATATATATAACTCCATGACTATTTCTGTGAATATTTATTTTTCTAGTTATTGTGTATAAATTGAGTAAAGAATTTTAAAAAAAGTTATCCTTAATTCTTATCCAGTTAATCATGAAAAACTGAAAAATTCATAAGGCATTTGAATATTGCTATGTACAGTTAGGCCTTGAAGTCAAAAATTTGAGAACCACTGGATTACAGGAACGCAGGAAGTGTAGGAAATGTATAGATGGATAGTTTATAGGCAGTGTTTGTTAACTGCCTGTTTGAGCTACATATATTTTTTCTTTTTTTGCCAAGATTTAAACTATTTACTTGATGAAGTACCTAATCTTGTCCTCCAATCCACAGGGGGCGCTCTAGCAAGCCCATTTTCGTGCAGATCGCCAAACAGGTGGTGAACCTGAACCCTACTGAGCTGCGTCTGCCCTCCAGAGCATGGAAGGTGAAGCTGGTCGGAGAAGGGGCGGATGACGCCGGCGGCGTTTTTGACGACACCATCACTGAAATGTGCCAGGTAAGTCCATGTTCTTAAACTCTTATCACCTTTGCATTCAGGCATCCAAAACCGAATTCTCTTTTCCTAGGAGTTACAGTCAGGTGTGGTCGAGCTTCTCATTCACACTCCCAACAGCTCTGCAGATGTTGGTAGCAACACGGACAGGTACGTTGTAGATGATGAAATGTATAATCAGAATATGTAGCGATGATGTATTTTTGTAGGCTAAACCAGAAGGTAGCTTCACCCTGGTTTCCTCAACAAAACCCCAGTAGTTCTTGGTTATGGTCTACAAAAATACGTCCCTGCAGCTCTCTATTGGCTCTAAATAGAAAAACTGTTTTTCTACTAACCTCCATTGTCTGGACAGGTTCTTGCTGAACCCAGCAGCAGTCTCGGATGATCACTTGGTGCAGTTTCGCTTCTTGGGGATCCTAATGGCAGTGGCCATTCGAACCAAAAAGCCCTTGGATCTGCACCTGGCGCCGTGGGTGTGGAAACAGATGTGCTGTATTCCTCTGGGAGCCGCCGACCTGGAGGAGGTGGACCTGCTCACGTACCGCTCACTTCAGGGCATCTTACACCTGGACAACAGCGTGATCAACGAAGAGAACTTCACAGTGGTGAGGCACACAGACCCGAGAGACCAGCAGAGATCATCCATTCAGACATGACTTTCTCACTGTCTTTTATTCTGGATTTGTAGATGATCCCTCTGGACTCGTTTGTGGCTCACAGTGCTGATGGCACATTGGTTCCGGTGATTCCTGGTGGGCATAACGTCCCTCTGACATTCTCCAACAGAAACGATTATGTGGAGAGAGCCTTGCACTACAGACTTCACGAGATGGACAGACAGGTATCTGCCTCTTCTCCAGACACTTTAGAATTAAATTGATGTTACCTATACATTTCACTTAAAGGAATAGCTCATATAGACTGATCTTGCATGCTGACAGTACATAATGGTAACGCAGTTTTTGTGTGTGTGTAGGTGTCAGCAGTGAGGGAGGGCATGTCCTCAATCATCCCAGTCCCGTTGCTTTCCCTGCTCACGGCTCGACAGCTGGAACAGCTGGTGTGTGGCTTGCCCGAGGTCTCGGTGGAAATGTTGAAGAAGGTGGTACGATACCGTGACATTACTGACAGCCATCAGCTCATTGGCTGGCTGTGGCAAAGCCTTGAGGAATTCACCAATGAGGAGAGAGTCCTGTTCCTGCGCTTCGTGTCCGGACGTTCTAGGCTGCCATCCAATCCGGCAGACATCACGCAAAAATTTCAGATCATCAAAGTTGATCGGGTAAGGCTACTGTCAGTTATAGAATATCCTCTTTATTATATACTCATTACAAATAGATTTAAAAGAATTAAATAAAGCTGCAAAATGTAATATACAATTTTTAGTTATTTAATTTTAAAATTAAAATTTAATTTAATATATTTAATTTTAATTTAATATATAATAATTTAATGACAACAAATGAGATGTAGACAAAATTGCTCTAGAATATTTTCTTTACAATATACTTAATTAAAAATAGATTAAAAATTGAATTATTTCATTGAATGGATTTAATTAAATAAAGCTGCATAATGTAATATATACTTTAGTAAAATTAATTAAAAAAGAAAAATTAAATTAAATTAAATTAAAGTAAAATTAAAATTAAAAAAATAATAATTTAAGAGAATTTAATGACAACAAATTAGATATAGACAAAATTGCAAAAATGAAATTTACTTTTGAATATAATTCTGAAAATTATTTTACTAAAATTCCCCCCCAAAATGGAAATTTTTAAATTTTGTATTTTCGTTTATTTGATTATTAATGTTTAGTTATATGAAAAGGATGTCAGTAGATTTTATAATTGAAAGGGACACAAGAAAAAATATTTTATATATTTTTATGCATTATGTAATGTCATAATTTTTAATATTATATAATGAAATTAACTTTTCAGTATAGAATGTACTAAAATTCAGACTTAATGTTCATTTATATGAAAAGGTCAGTAGATTTCATAACTTATTGAAAAAATAGTTTATATATATATATATATATATATAAATTAAATTACCTTTTGAATATAGAATTTGGAAATATTTTACTGAAATTCACCCAAAAATGGAAAAATTGTAAACATGTATTTTTATTTGATTTTGATTATTAATGTTTATTTATATGAAATGGTTGTCAGATTTCAAAACTGAAAAGGGATGCAGGAAAAAATACTTTATGGAATTAACTTTTGAATATAAAATTATAATTTAGTGAACAATTATTTTACTAAAATACACCCCAAAATGGAAACTTTTAAATTATGTTGTCAGTTATTTTGTCAATTGTTGTTTAAAAGATACAGAAATGGTCACAGTTATCGGCCAATATTGACAGTATTGGCAAATATCGTCTGATCAGTCAGCCTAGCTAATTATGTAGTTTCCTTGCCCAATGGCAGTATGTGAATTGGGATGAAGCCCAGGTCTTTACTCTCACTTTGTTCTCTTAACAGCCTGTGAACGGCCTTCCTACGGCCCAGACGTGCTTCTTCCAGCTGCGCCTTCCTCCCTACACGAGCCAGGCCATACTAGCCGAGCGCCTACGCTATTCCATTCACAACTGCCCCTCCATAGACATGGACAACTACATGCTGTCACGCAACACCGACCCCGCGGACGGCTCCGACACCGAGTACTAACACAACACTCACAAAAACAGACTCTATAACGCTACTAAGCACAAAATAACCCTCATAAATGCCTCCGGTTGCACTTCTTCCTCATACATGCAATACAGTTCTCAGTCACAAAGCCTCACGTACGTACTCTCTGCGGTACCCAGAATGCACTGCAGACGCCTGTTCTTCCACAAGGTCAAAGGGAGAATATTTAAGCAATTAAATTCTTTTATTCCTTTTTGTATCATCTTTGTGTCTCTGAATGTTGCAGGAAACTTCGTAAAACTAAAAAATATTACGATACCGTTACGAACGCCATGCCTGGAATGATCGCAAGGTTTCTTCTCTTGGCGTTAGCAACAGAAACTGGGGTCGGTTTGTAGGTGAGCACTTGGCAGCTAGCTTCCTGTCCCAGTTTATGCCAAAGGCTATTAAACTACTGTACTGTACTGTACACGATAACTTCTGACTCAGTGGGGAAAAAAAAACAAAAAAAATGTACTGTGAGTCTGAGAAACAAGTCCCAGAGCAATCGTTGTTTGGGCGTTTATATCAAGCTAGCTTGTATCTTTAATGAATGTATACTTGCAAATGCCATGCACGTGTGCACTCCAATCTTTTATTTGCCAAATACTGTACTGATGCTGTACATTACATAGGGTTTAATGAATTTTAGCCTCTTTTTTTTTTTTTTTTGCAACTGTGAAACAGCGCGTGGAGACGTTTGGTGATTGTTGTGTTTGTCTGTGCATTCTCACAGAATGAGAGTGCAGGTTTGTTACTCTATGCTGATTGGTCATCAGTGTTATTATGTGCTTAGGGCTTGTATGCCGCAGTGCTGGATGTAAAACATGTTTTGACTGTTTTTACTGGTGTGTTTGATAGAGGAGAGTCGCTCTTTACTCTCGAACCTTCTGTATGCGGTGGTTAACAGTATTGGTAAATTATTATTATTTGTTTTTCCTAAAATATTTATCAGAGTGAGGTTTATGTGTTGGAAAGACAACGAATGAGGACTCATTGCGCTGTTTTGCACTTTAGACCTGTATGCATTGCGCTTTAGGAAAATCGTATTCACTATAATATTTACAGATTTCAGATTAATTTATCTAGAGATTCTCCTAACCCAAGCCACTACTGATATAAACCTCTTGGCTGATTTTTTTTATGGAAGTATCCAGAACTAACTTTAACACGAAAGATTACTTCGTTAGGCTATGATATGGTGGTATTTGGTGATGCTCAAATTTCAGATTAAGCCATAAAACAAGAACGATTCAAGAAGTTTCCTTAAACTGTATAATATCTCATGGCGATGGCCTCTCAGATGGAAGATGCACTGTACTGTAAATTAAATTTTGTGTACAGACATTCGTGTCAGCTTGATAAGTCTTTTAATTTGATTCTAAATGTTTTTCTGATTATGAAAGTTTTTATTTCTGCCATGTTTTTCTGTTTCTGTTCCAGCTTTTCTAGTGTAATCAGAGTTTTACGTTTCCAGAGACCAGACAAGGAAAAACCAATCAGTTATCTGGAGGATTGGAGGTTGATAGTGATACAGTAAATATGAAGTACAATAATAAAAAACTCAGCAATTTTTCTCTGCAAGTTACCGTCTTCTGCCATTTTGGAGAGTACCCCAGAACATAATCAATGTAATCGGCGTTGTTTGCGCGCTGTCTACCGAACGTAAACAACACTAGCTGGGTTTCCATCACCCTGTTTTAATGCGCATTTTGAAGTATCGCATGAGAAACGAGTGATGGAAACGCCAAATTTTGAATAAAAATCCCTTATTTCACAAAAAAGTTTTTACGCTTTGATTTGTGCGAAAAAGGGTTAATGCGAATAATGGGAGATGAAAATGCATATAATTTTGGTCATTCTGAAATGCCTGAGCAAAGTCTGTCATCAAAGTATTTCTGTATATTTGTCTTACACGACTGTGTTCCCAAACAGCAGCATTCACCTCCGAAAGCAATGACAGCATTTATTGTGTTTCGTCTGCTCGCTCTGAGGCGCAAGTAATTTTTCATATATGAAAATTATTATATTCAGTAGCTTATCCTAGTTTTCTATAGGATATATATTGTTTGTTTGTTTGTTTGTTTGTTTGATTTATTTATATAGCACAATTAAAACAACACAAGGTTGAGCAATGTGCTGTACAGTAACGACTAATAAAAAGAGGTCCATATCACAGAAAGACAAAGAGGACAAAAAGAAAAGGATAAAATAAACAGGTAAAACAAACATCATAAAATAACGAACCCCAATATTGTAAGCTCAGTGCGATCAGCCAAAAGCTAGTTCTAATA
>JAFVLL020008658.1:0-13576 GCA_021397915.2 Tor tambroides
CTATCTATCTATCTATCTGTCTGTCTGTCCTTCCGTCTGTTCATCTGTCTGTCTCTCTGTCTGTCTGTCTATCTATCTGTCTGTCTGTCTGTCTATATATCTATCTGTCTGTCTATCTGTCTGTTCATCCGTCTGTCTGTCTATCCGTCCGTCCGTCTATCTATCTGTCTATCTGTCTGTCTCTCTCTGTCTGTCTGTCTGTCTGTCTGTCTATCTATCTATCTGTCTGTCTGTCTGTCTGTCTGTCTGTCTGTCTGTCTATCTGTCTGTTCATCTGTCTGTCTGTCTGTCTGTCTATCTGTCTGTTCATCCATCTGTCTGTCTGTCTGTCTGTCTGTCTGTCTATCTATCTATCTGTCCTTCCATCTGTCTATCTGTCTGTCTATCTGTCTGTTCATCCATCTGTCTATCTGTCTATCTATCTGTCTGTCTGTCTGTCTGTCTGTCTGTCTGTCCATCTATCAATCGTTTGATTGAGTGTAGTGAGAAGCAAGTCGTTGACAGAAGTATAAAGACGAGTTAAATGCAGAAATTTGCTTAACAGAAGCTATGCTATATTAACTATATCACCTCTATAATCCTAAATACACAGTAGCATAATGGAGAGTGTCCTACAGCCTGTATAGAGTTTGTCTAAAGTCAGCTCCAGGGTTAAACACAGACTTGTGCGACGAGCGTGGCGGGTGCACTGTGACACAGGCTCACTCTTCCTTTCTTTCAGCCCTTTGTTTCTTTGGCTTCCTGCCTCCTGATAGGTCATGTTCCTTTTTTTCACCATTACATTAATGAGCACCTTTCACCGCCTCATTCTTATTCAATTTGGTTCTTTTCCCCTTTGTTATACGTCATGAATAAGTAAATACGGTATTTGGTTTCTCTCCAGTTAATTATTTAAACGATAGTGATACAGGACTCAGTCCTCCTGGTGTGCGCAAAAAGAGAGAGCACCAGCCTGTGTGTCAGTCCGTTTCCAAGCAACCGATGAGTATAGTCAGGCATCAGTAACATTCTAATGATGCCGCACATGAAGACGGAGAGTCATTTGCCCATAAAAAATGCTATCTGCTATTGTTGTCGGCAAATTCGTCTGTGAATTTTACGCATGCATTATTGAAGCCTTGGAGATGTTTTGGCTTGTTTACGCTCCTTCGACTGCTGTAAAACAACATTCCACAACCAGGTGTAGCGCAATCCGAGTCGAGGCGAAAATAAAACTAGCTAATAGAGGGCCGCTTTGAGTTAGTTTATCTTTAGAAATTCAATAAAGCCCGAGACTCGCAGTCAATCAATGACTGAATAAATGATTATTTGTAGACTATGGAGTCCTGAGTGTAATAGGGAGTTCTATTGATTTGTTCTATTGATTCAAATCTCATCTGCATCGGTAAGAAGCTGGTTAGTTAACAGTGTGCAAATATACATAGCCTGTTTTAACCTACTCAAGCATCTTTCATTTGCATATTTTCATAAACCAGTTAAATATTGAGAAAGAAAGAATGAAATATAATGACTGGGCTCAACGATTCATGACTTAACCATCAGACAAGGACACTGATTCGCCTCGCTGTGGGTGACACTGGCACCTGGCAGAAAGCGTTATTAATGACCAAGGAAATTCACCTGCGAGCCAGGCGTTAATTATACATAGAAATAGAAGTAGCGAGTGAAAGCGAGACAGGAGGGGGTGGCCTCAGTGCGTGGTTGTAGGTGATTGCCACGTTTCATTTATTCTTATGATTGGTCTCTTTTCTGATGGGCTGAAAAAGCTGCGTAGTTGAATTGGCCACGAATCCAATTGCAATACCCACAGAGTTCTCTGAAAACATCCCCCGACTGTGTGATCAAATTTGCGGTGTCATGTTCGTGAATGAGATGCCCTTGCTCTGCGTCTTGCGTTACTTCCCCAAAGATACGTGGGAGAAATTAAAATCCGTAAGTAAATAGATGTTGATGAAAGACACAAAGCAAATTGAGTCCCTGAAATTAAAATGAAATTCAGAGCCTCCTTTAATCTGCTTGCGCTCCCCTGTCGCCCTTTACCGTAGGAAGATCTCCTCGCCCGTAAATAACATCTTTGTACCCCGCTCGCTTTGTGTGTTCTTCTCGTCTATTGATTTTTTCGTCCGGGTTCCGGTTGTCAGGTGCAGAGAGGGTCCCTTTAGCAGGGGCAAATGTTTCTGACAGCTCCAGAGGCTGTGCGGCGTCGTCCACTCACCGCCGTCTGTATGCATTGCCAGGGTGATTTATAAAAAGGCCACTTCCTGAACTCTCAAACACCTCTTGATGAAAAAAAAAAAAATCAGTCTCCATCTCACAATCAAACTTATGTTTAATAAAGTTAATGCATTAGACCCAGATCCCACTTTTTTTTTTTTTTGACAGAAAAATACTTTTTTTCTCAAATATTAAATTGAAAGATTTTATATAACTATTAATATTATTGTTGCTATTTTAATTAATTATTTTTATTTAAATTATTGTATACAATTGACTGAAGTATTATTATTAGTATTATTAGTATTATTATTATTTTAAATGTATTACTCTTGAGTCTGCCATTAATATAACCTTTGATGGTGATGTCGCATTTGAATAAAATAAAATAAAATAAAATAAAAAATAAAATAAAATAAAATAAAATAAAATAAAATCAAACGAAAAGGATTTTTGTTTTATCACTTATCACTGAAATCACTTTCATGCCATTTTAGGATTATTCCTTTTTGAATAAATCTTTAAAAAGGTCAAATTTAAATGTACGATTTCAAATACAAACTTTATTTAATTATTTAATAATTAATAAATAAATTCCAACCTCTGTTTTTTTTCTGCCTCATCATGAACAGTGTTCAGGGAACCTTACACAGTTCGCGTGGCGGACCAAAGGTCCATGCGGGGCAACGTGGCCGTCTTCAAGTGCCTCATCCCCTCTGCTGTGCAGGAGTATGTCAGTGTGGTGTCCTGGGAGAAGGACACTGTCTCCATCGTCCCAGGTAAGACATACCTCGCATGGTTGGGCTGTTAAAGTAACCGCAGATTACTCTTTTGCAGGAGATCCAAAATCTGTAAAGGAATCCTTGTTAGACCTGCAGTTTGCAGTTTGTTTGCTCTGTCATTCAAAGGGAAAGTCATTCTGGTTTCAAAGTGTGGAAAACAACGGGTGTTATTTGGGAGTCCAAATAGGATCGGGTCAGCAACCTTAAGCTTGCGTGAACATTCTGCACAATTCCCCCCCCCCCCCATTTTTTAATGTCCATTTTTAAAATCTTAAAAATGCTAAATTCCATATGGTTATAAATATATTTTATTGTGTATAATTTAATGCCTGAAAGGTTGGCAAACCTCTTACTGGCTGCATAAGGAAGTAGGCCTAATCTCTGAAATAGATTTTGGACTTTACAATTAAAATTTACATTTGTGTTTTTTTTTTGTTTGTTTGTTTTTTGTTTTTTCATTGAACATTCATCTGAGGTGGTAAAATGAAACTGAAAGCCCCTTTCTTGATTTTTGCCCTCCCCTAATATTCTCAATATGGTCTTGAAGAACTCTGTTAATCAGTTCTAATTTATTTTGGCCTTTCTCAATATCACCCATTTTTTCTGGATGAAGCGAAAACCTAATATACGACAATTCAACAAAATGGAGCTGAATCAAGACACGTAATGCCCTGTACTGTCTACACGGATGATTCTCACTCATTCCCAATATTATCTAACATGGTATGCATCCAGCATTACACAAAGATTTTCAAGGGGTAATGTCCAGGGAGGTTTGTCTGAGAATGACTAACATGATTGCAAATTCAGCCTAAATTAAGCTATGACTCACTACACCTAACTAGATTTGGACCAAATGTTGGTTCGTAGTTATTGATAATATTATAGTAACTTAAAAACAAGCCACTTTTCATGCTAGGTTTTATGTTCTATAATGGTTTATTGGTAGGATTTGTGCCTGTAATGCAGTGTTATTTTTGTATAATTTATTTACTATTATAATATGCATTCATATTTTGGTCACTTTATTTTAAGGTTCAATTCTTGCTATTAACAAACCATTAATTATGACTTTTGCCTCAATAAACTCCTAATTTGTTGCTTATTAATAGTTAGTAAGGTAGTTGTTAAGTTTAGGTATTGGGTAGGATTAGGGATGTAGAATACGGTCATGCAGAATATGTGCTTTATAAGTACTAATAAACAGCCAATATGTTAATAAGCAACTAGTTAATAGTGAGAATTGGTCCCTATACTAAAGTAATAAATATATATAATTAATATAAATATATACATAATTATTTTGTATTTATTTACTTAAACTTAATTTATTTTATTTAGTTACCAAAGCTACATCTGAGTATTAAAAAAAAATAATTAACTTAATATTTATATTTAATTTCTGCTTTATTTCAGTTACAGAAAATGATTTTTAATAGTTTTTGTTTTAGGTTTAAACTGCTCTAATGCGTTTGTAAAAAATTAATAGGACACCAAAATGTATCGTAATCCTGATAACAACTTGTTTTTAGAGGGCTCAAGACTTAACTAGGGTGCTGAGATCTCTCTAATAATTCCCACACTGTATATGTGTGTTTGTTTGTGTGATAAATCCAGTCTGATAGTGGACTAATGCTTTTCCACTTTATCAAATTCTCTCTAAAGGCAGCAGAATGATTCTGCCAAGAGTGCTTTGTGTGTGCGTTCAAACAAGGTAGCAGTTTTCTTGAGCAGCGGACTTCCTTGCTCAAGTGGTGGAGTGTGCGCGTGTGTGTGTGTGTGTGTGTGTGTGTACGTTTGTGTGAACCCTGGCCTTGTAGTTGATTGGAAAATCAATAGGTGCTGCTTACACCGGCCAAGTCAGATGGAATCAGTGACTAGAGTCTCTCTCTTTCTCTCTTTGCTCAGTTCATCTTTCTCAATGGAGGTGTGCATCTCTCTGCCCTTCACACGGGAGCGCTCATTGATCCGCTTTAGCCGTTGTGTCAATGTGTATCAGTATAAGGGGTCCAGAGGTTTCCAGCAAGTATCGATTGATTACATGCTCGGATTCCCCTCTCTCTTGTCACAGATGTGGATGTGTGAGTGGTCATCCACACGATACAGGGGATTGTGGGAAAATGTCTGTAGGGATGTACACCTTGGCGGCGCGTGTGTTTGTGTGATTCCAGGCCAGCGCTTTTGTTGTTTTCTCCTCTTTCTGTTGTGTAGCATTGTTGTGGCTGACCGTGACTTCCAGCTTAATTGATTAACCAGTTGCTTTAATGGATTAACAGAAGGTCACACTTCCAGCTCTAGCAAACTGACTCTGACACTCTTTGCTTAAAGATTACCCAGCACATCAATCGAGCTAAAAAACTCAAATGATCTGCTTCAACGTTAGCAAAGCGAACACTCTGGTTTATCTTGATAAACGTAATAGACTTTAATTATGTTGTGGAATAAAGGAAGGCTGCTTAAATAAGGTTTCTCTTTACAATGTGATGAAAGTGAATGTTGACTGGAGCCGTCAAGCTCAAAAATGATTAAAAAAGCATCATAAAAGTGGTATATATATGAGGTGTGGACTATATTTAGATCTTCTGAATGCATATGAAAGCATTATATAAGCAAAAGACCAAAATTTAAAGTGTTATTCAATGAAAATGTTAATGTCATTGACATAATTAAGAGTTAGTTTAAATTAATTCTAATATTTAAATAAATAATAATTATTATAAAAAAAACATTTGATGTATTAATTAAATCAGTAATAATTAATAATTATTTAATAATTCAAATTTGTTTTTATTTTTTATTACATTTTAATCATCCACATTTAATACATATTTGATTATAATTATAGTTACCATTCAAAAGTTTGGGGATAGTATTTTTTTAAAGAAATTAATACTTTTATTCAACAAAAGTGACAGTGAAGTCTTTTTCATTCTTACAAAATATTTCTATAAATTATTTTTTATCTACTATTTATCAAAGAATCCTGAAAAAAATGTACCACAGTTTCCACAAAAATATTAAGCAGCACAACTGTTTTCAACATTTATAATAATAATAATAATAATAATAATAATAATTTTTATTGAGCAGCAAATCAGCATATTAGAATAATTTTTGAAGGATCATGTGACACTGAAGACTGGAGTAATGATGCTGAAAATTCAGCTTTGGATCACAGGAATAAAATTTTAAAATATATTACAAACAGAAAACAATTATTTTACATTTCTTTTATTTATTGAGTTAGTATAAGACATCTTGCCAACGAATGTTTGAACAGTAAAAAGGTTATCTGATATAAGAATATGAGAAACCTACAGTAAACCTGACACGAACCCCATTGGGTTCAGATCAGGAACTAGCGCTTTATTGGAGAGCTTTCAGTTAAGAGTACCAAGGTGTTACCATGGCAAATGTCTAAAAGAAAGAGAAACTGGAAATACAATGGTACTTTTTATTAATGGTGTAAAAGTGGCAGGGTTCACTTGTATGCGTAGGAGGGCCGGAGAGAGTGTGTGTATGTGTGTGAAGCAGTAAGCTGATTTCTGCTGTACGTGTGACTCATGTTTAAGATGGCAAGATGTGTAAGAGGATCAGAGAGAGCGGTGAGGAGTTAGAGCAGGATTTACAGGTTCAATTACACTGCCTGTCATTAGTCTACTCTTGTTTTAGCTAAGAATAATAATAAAAAAACCTTACACAAGGCCAACATGCAGATTTTCCTCACCACCATCTCAGTTTGTCCCATTGACTTCTATTGTTCCTATATAAAGCCAAATATTATTATTATAGTCTAACCTTAAACTAAACCCTGACCTTAGATGTGAATTCATTGTTGAAATTCTTTCTTGTGTTATAATTGAATGTTCAACATGTAATTTTGAGCTGCAACTGCCACAGAAATTACACATTTCACTTTTGACCCTAAAATACGGCTGCCATTTATAGATGTTGGGGGGAGGGGACTAGTCTCTTTATGATTAATTATTTTCCTTTCCAAATTTATAAAAAGAGATCACCCCAAAAAATTGGCTCAGGCCATCCAAGAGTTTGTTTCTTCAAATTTAACATTTCATCATTTACTCACCAATAGATCCTCTGCAGTGAATGGGTAACATCAGAATGAGAGTTCAAACAGCTGATAAAAACATCACAGTAAACCACAAATAATCCCTACCTGATCTCATGACGAAAACGTACCTGTGGTAACTTTTTCGCAAGACGCAAAATACATACTAATAATTACATATCACTGCAGTTTCCAACAGAAATGGACACTAGAGGCAGTAAAACAGTGAGCACTTGTAATCTTTTTCATACACAGGTATGATTACAGCTACATATGTTTCGCTTTCCAAACATAACAAGCTTGCTCGGTAGCTCAGCCGGCACGGAATTGGACTCAGGATGTGGAATCCTTGCATATGAATCCCATGAAAAACATGACTCATGATGAAAGAACTGAAAGATGGGAGATCAAAAAACAAGCTAAAATGGCATTTTTACGTCACATTCGCTTTTGTTCATACTATCGGGTAGGTTTAGGTGTAGTGCAGATGGCACGTTATTTTAAAATGTCACGGAGCATTAGACTTATAGCGCCACTCAATGGACATTTCAAATCAGAACTGCGGTGACATCTACAAAACCATCATCACATAAAACGTATGTATGTATGTTCATCTGTTCTGGGGATAAAACAGAACACTCTTTTAGCGCCTCTCAGTGGACATTTCACATCGAATATATCACGAAACATACATGTCGGTACGTATTTCGATCGTATCATGAGAGACATCAAGGTGCATTTTCATCATGAGATCAGGTTGAGTAATCCACATGACTCCAGTCCATCAATTACCTCCTTATGAAGCGAAAAACTGTTTATTTGTAAGAAGAAAATCAATCATTATGACATTTTTAACTTTAAACCATTGCTTCTGGCTAAAATATAGGGTCCTCTATCCATAATATTGCTTTCTCCAGTGAAAAAGTCATCTTGTTTGAATCAGGAAAGAAATATGCACAGATCAGCCACTGTTTACATGGTCCAAAAGTGTATTTTTATGTGAGAGGACAACACTAGATGAACGTTTTCACTGAAGGAAGCGTTATTTTGGATTATGGGATCGTATTTAGGCCAGAACACACACGTTTCCCTTCACAAGATGTTAATTGATGGACTGGAGTTGTGTGGATTACTTGTGGATTATTGCAATGTTTTTATCAGCTGTTTGGACTCTCATTCTGACGGCACCCATTCACTACAGAGGATCCATCGGTGAGCAAGTGATGTAATGCTAAATTTCTACAAATCTATTCTGATAAATCCATTATAAAGAAACATCTCACTCAATTTTCGGGTGAACTATTTCTTTAAGTAGCATCTGGATACATTTTCTGCAATTGTGAGTTGATTAGACATACCATAAGATACAGTAATGTGTGGTTGATCTTGGGGTCTCCCTCCACTTCAGCCCTTTTTGAAAGTGTCATTCATTTTGCTATTTCCCATTGATGACGCTGGGATGAGGCTCATAACATCCAGGCAATTCCCTGTGTGAATTTAATGAAATGCAAAAAAGATGGAGGGATGCTAAATTATTGATCTGAAATGGAAAAGAAATAAATAAATAAGCACGTCAGCATGTGCAATGTGGAATCATTATGCTGATAGGACTATTTATATGAAGGGCGAGGAAAAACTGCATCTTGTTTACAGTAAATCTCAAATAGTGGTGCAGTTTGTGAGAGTGAGCATGGATGTGTGTGGCTATAGTTCTACATCAGCCTGACACTTCAAGGAAAACCAAGCAAAACTGGAATAATGGGCAAAAATCTCTGATTTTTTTAGTGATAAAATATCTTTTAGCAGTAAAATGAAGTCCATGCTTTTGTTCAACGGTCTCACCTCCTTCCCATTACATTTTTAGCAGTGTGATCCCACTCAATATATTTTTCCTTTACAATCCAGGCAATTGCTGATCTGTAATAATCAAGCTCTTTACTTTCAGTCACCCTTTTGTTCTCCATTTGTCCTACTTGTCTTGTCCGTTGTTAGTTTAACATCACTGGTGTATTCCAGCAGCAGATATTTTGCATATTTACACTACATTACCATGCATTCACTATTAAACTCAATGAGTGACAGAAAGTGGCTGTGCTGCTGCTCTCTCATGTGTCAATATTTGACTACCTGATAAGACCAAGACTGTAGCACTTGGATACATATACACAAACTGAGAGAGAATGACTAATCTGGTGAATATAAGAAAAGGTGAATATTTTAATGTCCAAGTTTCAATATAATGAAAGTAAATGAGGAATAGGTCTATCAAGGCTCAAAAACATCTTAAAAGTGATCCATTTATGCTGTATTCCAAGTCTTCTGAAGTCATACAATAGCTTTTTGTGAGAAACAGACTGAATTTTGGGCTGGTACTCACTGATAATCTAACTGGAGCATTGAATCAGTGACTTGAACTTGAAAATTAATCTTTTGTAACTGGATCAGCATAACATTTTGAAGCATCAAAGTTTTGGTTGTGTGGACTTTCAATGGAAGGATAGAAATCTCTCAGATTTCATTAAATATATAATCATTTGTGTTTCGAAGATGAACGAATGACTAATGGGTTTGGAACAACATCAGAGTGAATAAATGATGATAGCATTTTCATCTTAGTGTGAACTACCCATTTAAATTTTCATCTTTTCTTCACTTCTAAAAACTTGGGATATTGTATACGACTGTTGTATGAATTACTTCCATGGTGCTTTTTTTTTTTTTTGCCCCCATTCACTTTCATTAAATATTAAAAAAGAGCAGCCTGGGTATTCTTCAAAAAATTCACATTTTGTGTTCCTTAAGAAGAAAGAAAATATGGGTTTGGGACAACATGAGGGTGAGTAAAAGAATTTTTGGTTGAACTATTGCCTTAAAGTGTTACTTTTTGCCATTGGTGTCAGTTTGTCTGGAATAGTGTGAAATGTACGCACCAGTGTGTGTGTGTGTGTGTGCATGAGTTTTCATCAGGCAGTTTTGTTCAGATCATTCTCCTCCTCTTCTGTAAGCCCAAAACAGTGTGAGTTTTATCTTATCTCCATGGCAACGAGTATGAAACGACGGTTGGAATGAGGAAGGTGTGAGGATGCATCGCAGTGTGATTTTTTTATTTATTTTTATTTTTTTTGTATTAGCGTACCACCACAGCGCCACACACATATACAGTCCAGTGCTTTCACAGTTATGCACATGCCACAAACACATTCCGAATGGCTGACAGATTTCCTGCTGAGAGGGGCATAAACTCCAACCTGGACAGACTTCCCTGAACCAAACACTTCTGCAGAGAAAGCTCAGAGGAAAAACACTGAATGAGAGAACAGATTTAGAGGAGGAAGTGAGTAGATCCGTGTTCAGGTTATTTTTGAACAAGTGAAAGTAGACTGTGTCTGTTAGAGAAGTTAAGATGCTTCTAGGTTTATACATTTATGGGGATACCAGAACTATACACCAGCGTTACTTTATTATTATTTATATACTATTATAATACTTATTAATATTTTGAATTAACTTATATTTTATACATCAGTTTTAGTAATTGTAATGTGTAGTTGTCATGTTTATTATTATTATTATTATTTAGAAGTTTTAGATATTTAAGTACATCAAGTTACACTTGACTAAAGATTAAAATAACAAATGTTACCTTGGCAACTAGCTAACATAACAATTTTATGTTATGGCTTTATAGCTCAGTTTTAGTTTTACTATATAACTATATATGGTCTATATAACTTTCATTTTTCTTTTAGTTTTAGTTTTAGTTTTAGTAATTTTAGTACTTTAACTTAGTCATTTCAGTTAGCTGCCAAGAAAACATTGTGTATTTTCATTCAAATTTAGTTTTTTTCATATTTAATGTTTTTTTTTCAGATTTATTTCAATTACAGAATATTTTTTAATGCTAAATCTAAAAATAATTGTAATTTTTATTACCAATAACAGTGCATTTCACTCAAACACACTTATTTCATCCAAAAATTATTTATTTATTTGTTTGTTTGTGTTTATCTATCTATCTATCTATCTATCTATCTATCTATCTATCTATCTATCTATCTATCTATCTATCTATCTATCTATCTATCCATTCATTCATTCATTCATTCAGTTACTTTGGTAGACCTTAAAGGATGATGTTTAGCAGAATGTTCATGCTGTTATTTTCCCATTCAATTAAAGTGAATAGGAACTGGGGCTGTTGAGCTCCAAAAATGACATAAAACTATAATTAAAGTGATCCATATGACTCATGCACTATTTCACAAGTCTTCTGAAGCTCGTATGGAACTATTTGAACTTGAATATTAATCTTGCAGATCAATTTTGTAACTGGATCAGTATATGCTACTATACTCTGTGTCAAGATTTTAGGTGAATAACAATTTAAATTCTATCATCAGTTACTCATCCTCATGCCGTTCTAAACCCAGAAGCCTTGCATCATGCTTATTTCATACAAAAATGAAAATGTATTTATTTATTTTTACTTTGGTAGACCTTAAATGATGATTTTTAGCAGAATGCTCATGCTGTTCTTTTCCCATTCAATTAAAGCGAATAGAGACTTGAGCTGTTGAGCTCAAAATGACATAAAACTATTATTAAAGTGATCCATATGACTCATGCACTATTTCACAAGTCTTCTGAAGCTCGTATGGAATGCTTTTATTGCACCGCTTGACAGCTCGAGTCCCCATTCAGTTTTATTGTTAAGAAAAGTTTAGGCTGTATGTAAAAGTTACACCTGTCAGCTGGTGATGGTAACTTGAGGTCACATTGTTCCAGAGGAACCCGTTAATCATCACCTCATGTGTGTATGCTAGTGTGTAGCATTTAAGTGTTGCTGTACATTGTAATGTGTGTTTGTGTGTGAGAGAGAAGTTGGTCATGTCCTAATATGCCCCTCACATGTCACAAGTTTCAATAAAACACACACACTCATGCATTATGGAAAAGCTTTATACAAATTGTCCTCTAAAGTGGGACTGAAAAATAAATCAATAGTCTGAGCAGTGAATGGAGTGTATGGGTTTTTATTTGGAGGTGCTGAAGGAGCGTGTGACGGATGAGGGAAGAGAGGACTGAACTCCAGTGGGGACTCACTCGCTGAAGAGGAATTATACCACACTGATTCGACTGGACGTTTCTGTCCTACAGTGCATTTCTTCAGTCATATTTCTTTTGTCGCTGTTCAAAATATACACTGATTTGTTTGGCCTTTTTGCCACTTTTTATAGGGCTTGCACTAACAAAAAAAGCTGCATAGTATTACAATGGAGTTTGGACATGGCATTGTGGTAATACTATCTTTTTGGACATAATTATAGCAGACAAATAATATTCATAGAATAAATAAATATGTAATGGATGGATTGATGGATGGATGGGCAAATTAGATGTATTGTTGTTGTTTTACATTTCATGTACAATAAAATGTCAGATTTTTGACACATTTATACATTTTGTGGGGATGCACCTCAATATAATCAGATGAAGGGTTTAGACTTGATTAGCAAACATGTATGAGTGTGAAAGTGCATCCTGATTTGCTTATAAATGTACATATAAAATGGCTCAATGAATTGCGGTGAGACTCAGCTGATCACACACGGGCCTCTGCGTCTGCCAGCTACAGCCATTTTCTACCAATCTGCATATTCAGACCCCAGAATCTCTATAGCACACACACACACAGAGGGAGAGAGAGGTGAAGATGGAGAGCTGCTCTGTGAGCGTCAGTAATCAGCGCTCTCTTTAGTGGAGCGTGCCTCCACTCCAGCTGCTCCCTCAAACAACCACATCATTTTCTCTCTGTCTGTCTGTCTGTCTGTCTGTCTGTCTCAGGGTTAGAGAATGAGTGACAATATTCCCTCAGAAAGTGGCACAACAAAAATAAAGAAGGAAGGGACAAAGTAAATGACAGAAAGAGAGGCAGGTGCTGAATTATGCAGACAGTGAAAGAGTGATGAAAGCTGTGGTGGGGCTGGACAGATGGACAGAGAGAGAGGTGTGTGCTTTTAAGTCCCAGTGTCACTCACAGCCTCTGGGGAAAGAAAGGCTGATGGCCGCATGTCCACCCATTAAAGACGCCCTATCTGTCCCTTATTTATTTATCCCGGTCTCTGTGTCTCCATTAAAGAGTAAGGTGCTAAAGGGAAGAAGCTGTAGAGGCGTTCTACCTGCTGTGTGTGTGTATTTGTGTGAGTGTATGTGTGGGTGCGGGGGAGATGAGGGAAATGGAGGCGTTTACTTATTGATGTGTGTTTACGGGGGCAGTGGTGGTGGTTTGAGCAGAGGGTTGGAGGACTGGGCTTGTTTATTCACGACCGTGTTTGGATGTTTTACAGGGAGAGCAGGTGCAAAGCATCACCGCGTGTTTAAGAAGAGACACCACCGTCCCATTGCCCACAGTGAGAAAGAGAGAGAGGGGAAGAGAAAGAGGGAGAGATTCAGCCAAACATTAAAGCATGCTTCAGGATGGATGGATGGATGGATGGATGGATGGATGGAT
>JAFVLL020008659.1:0-10914 GCA_021397915.2 Tor tambroides
TGTTGGACACCCAATGGTAGTGTAGCTAACAGCAAATCATGAGGTGCATTTGAAACATCTTTTCCTTCAGATGGAAAAAGACAAATGCTTTTGTGTAGTAAAAAAATAAGTTCTCCAATTGGTATGACACTATCCTCTAAAATTTCTAAACTCTAAGTACATAGTATGTAACCCACAATACAATGCACTCTACTTGACCTTCCATTTCCAGTGATGAATGAACTGTAAACAATACTAGCTGAGATTTTAACATAGTTTTTGGCTCATTATTTTATCATACAACATTTTTAAATGGGATTCCAATGCAACACTCTCCCAGATGATAATTGGATGCTAATCAATGCACTAAACATACAGCATAATGAGGTTATGTGACAACAATGTAGCATACAAATTCCATGTATTTGTTTTTCAATGCATAATGTTTACTGTTTTACACACTATTTTTCAGAAAGTGGTTAAAGGTCAGAGGTCATACACTGAGTATGTACAATGCTAAACATGATTTTAAAAGCCTGATTATGTTTTTTTTTCTTAGGTGAGGACTTTTATGAGCCATCTCCTTACGAACCCATGACGCCTCACCGACATTCAGATGCATTTCGCCTGGCGTCGATCATCTCAGGTAAACATCAATATTTTCATTACAATTTATTTTTGTATTATGTATACATTCTTGCAATGCACTGCACCGTTTGCTGTTGATATGGGCTTCTTTTTCATTGCCCTCTCTTATATGAAACTCTGAAAATCTAGCACTAAATGAATTATTATTATGTTCTAAGACCAGTAAAAGAAGTTTCTTTTCCGTAACTTTTGCTTTTAGTGCATTCCAGACAATGTAGAAGGTGAAATGAAGATAAATTAGTCATTTTCCTTTCTAGGAAAAAGAAACAGGAGCAAGTGATTAGTCCAGTAAAATAAAAACCACTCTAGGCATTTGTCACCTCGGCATGAGTTAAATTTAATGTTTAATTCGCTGACAGCAGTCATTACAGACAGTAGAGGGCAGAAATATTGCCTCCAATCTATTATCAGAGCCTCACAGAGCCTGGAACAACCAGAATATCTCATTTTTATTCAGATTTAGTAAAAATAAAAAATAAAAAAAATAGCCAGTGAATGACAAATCTCATGTGCACTACAGAAAATAATGGATTCAACAGGGTTGTCAGATCCATCTTCTTGCCAATTTGTTGCATAATACCATTTTTGTGTCTTGAAAGGCCTGCTGTGAGTAGCAGCTGAGGTTTGGAGTTTGCATATTTTCCTTCTTTCTTTATACAAAATAAAAACATTGCAGCTGGGAAATGTGGACACACAAACAGCCTCCATTAGCTGATGGTGTAAACATTAGGTGATCGTGTAATTCCACTAAGAGGTGAGTTAAGTAGCGTTTAATGTCTTTGTTGCACGATTGTATGTATTGTTATGATTATCACATCTTCAGCTGATTAAATATGACAACATAAAAGGGGAAAATGAGTTTTGGATGAATTGGAGGCTGATTTAAAGGGATAGTTCACCCAAAAGTGAACATTCTATTATCATTTACTCACCGTCATGCTTTTCCAAACCATTTCTGGATTAACTATTTCTTCATATCAAATCAAGACAGTGATCCAAAGGCTGTGCTTTCTCTGTAATGAAACCTTTAAAATCCTTTCAGAAAAAAAGGAGGCCTGAGATACGTCTCATTGCATTTCGCTCACAGCCCTCACAGATTGAGATGGCACCTTTTGATTTGATGTGACAGCCCAAGTCATTATTCTAGACTGGCTGTGTCTGTTCATTTACTACAGAGGGTGAGAGGAACAAGTGGACCGCAGCACTAACACTGACATATTGAGGATAAAGCTGGCGGACCCGCTCAGCCCATATCCGCTCCCTGGCGAGAATCTCTCCCAATCTGGAAGTGGAACAGCCTTGTGTGCCATATTTAGGATCCTGCAACTGTAATTGTGATCCTTTTGTGGTCTGGTTGCTGCGGTACAAAGCTTTGGATTCATATAACACTGGAAACGCCATTGTGCTACTGATGTTTCTGTACAGTTAGTAAGTGGATTACTGGCAAATTGGAGTATTGGCAAAGAAAAAACCTTAAACACACATTCACTATTATTTTGTTAAAATTAACATTCTGAGATATGAAATCAAATTACAAGAGGCAATTGCAAGATGTAGTTACCTACTCTATTCACAATTAGGAGAAAACATTCACTTTTTGATATGTAAATTCATATTGAGATTTTGTGCATTAGTTTGATAAAAAAAATTACAATATAGACTAGATATGAAGTTAAATTACAAAAAAATAAACTCAAAATTGTAAGATATAAAGTTACACTATGATTTATAGGCACAATTACTTGAAAAAAAATAACCATTGTGAGACACTTAGGATTGTTAAAATCACATTCTGCGTCAAATTACAAGAAATAAAGTCACAATTGTAAGATAAAGTTACATTATGATTTATAATTATGTGTCTCTCAATTACGTGAAAAAAACAACAACAAAAAAACATTGTGAGACATAAAGTCACATTGAGATTTTACACACTGGTTATAAAATTCAACCCAGGCTCATGGAAATGCGTGCCTCTAGATACATTTCTGCAAGACTGTTTTTACGTACCTTACTGCACATTTCACGGCAATTTCAAAGTGAAATGTCCAGTGAGTGACACTAAAACATGGATTCAATACGTGACCCTGGCATGATTTTGTTACGTTGATATAGGCACGTATTGCTGTGTTTTTATTACGTTGCTTGAGGTACGTATTGTGGCGGTTCAGAATTCAAATATCCGGTGAGTGTCGCTGAAAGTTAATGCTCTATCATGTTGGAAATATCCCTACACCAAACCCAACTCTAAACCTACCCGATAGTGTTAACAAATGCAAAACTGATATAAAACCTTTTTCATTTTGTTGATGAACCTGTGCCATTTGAACTTCCCTGAATGCAGGTTTTTGTCAAACCGTAGTTTCATGGGATTCATACCAGACCTCTTTACCTCTCAAGTGCAACTCCATACTACGTGAGCTACTGAACAATCCTACTGAATATGAAAACCCATACATATGAAGCTGGATATGTGACACTAACATTCAGAAGTATCCATTTTCAAACCTCGCAGCATGTTAAAATTGTTTTGAAGTCATAACATAATATTCTTCAAGTAACTGTGTGAAAATTAGGCTTTATTAATCAAAACTGTGGACCTGTAAATCATACTCTGTAAGAGAAGGAATAAAAGTTTTACTGCCTCTAGTGTTCATTTCAACTGGAAACTGCAGTGATTCATACATATAGGTATGTTTTTTTTTTTCAGTTTTGCAGAAATGTATCTAGAGGCACGTATTTGTAGATAAAATCACATTCTGAGATATGAAATCAACTTACAAGAAACAAAGACACAATTGTAAGATATAAAGTTACATTATGATTTATAGTTACAATTATGTGAAAGAAAATCACCATTGTGAGACATTAAAGTCACATGGAAATTTTACACATTGGTTTGTTAAAATTCACATTCTGAGATACAAAGTCAAATTACAAGAAACAAAGTCACAACTGTACGATATAAAGTTACATTGTGATTTATAGTTACAATTACATCAAAAAATTACACAAAAAAATCACTACTGTGAGATAAAACACAAGTTGAGATTTTACACACTGGTTTGTTAATCACATTTCGAGATAATCAGATTTTGAGATTTTCTGTCAAATTACAAGAATAACATTCAAAACTGTTAAATATAAAGTCTGATCACATTCACTGAAAATCACATTCTGAGTTATAAGGTCAAGATTTAACTAGAAACAAAGTCACAATTGCAAGATATCAATTATATTGTGATATAAAACGTCACAGGTAAGAAAAAACAAATTCACAATTTTGGAAAAGCACATTGAGATATAATGTCACGATTAGTAGAACTATGCAATTACCTTATATATTTTATTTTATTTATTTATACTTACAGTACTTGCTTATTTACCTACTTATTCAGCGGCTAGCAGAATCAGGCTTCCATAAAAACCTGTATAATGAATTACTACTAAACGATTCAAATCAAGACACTCATTTTCAGTTGTATGTCCCATAATGCTTTGAATTACACATAATAGTTTTGTTGAATACACCTGTAAACATTCCCTTCGCAAAGGCCAACAGTTCAGAATATCAGAGCCCCTCTTCACGTTGTGGTTCACACTGTGTGTTCAGTTTGATAGATATCTGGCCAGGGTGAAAAATATTTGTCTGCCTGAAATATGACACTGCTTTTTATGACATGACATAAGACTCTCTTCATGGGTCATTTCAGGTGGCGATGAAGACTCTATTAACAGGAGAATCTTCTCTCCAGCTTGTTCACTTTCTTTTTCATTTCTTTTGACAAATCCCTCAAGCCTGCCAAGCAGAAACACTTTCAAACAGAATCAGCCACTAGAAAAAGAAAAGCAGACAAATAGAAGAATAGAAAAAAGCAGAATATAAATTAGATGAACCCTTTCAGGCGCAGTGATTTCACCATTCAATTTACTTTACAGTTTAAAGTAATTCTTTGCATTTTGTGAAGTTTTTCTCTCCACAGTCTCTTGGAGCTTCAGAAAAAAATAAATAAATAAATAAAAATAAATAAAATAAAATAAGTTAAATTATTTCTGTACATATTATTTATAAAAACTTGCATCAGAATTGATGAAGACAATTTTTTATTAGAGAAATTAGATGGTTTTGCGTAACAGACACTGTGGACAGACATACAGGAAATTCCAAATCATGTGACAAAATGGTGGTAAGCATTCTGTGTTTGATCAAAATCAGCATAGTCAAACAATTCTGATCTCTATGCTACACACATTTGAAAGATATTTCAGTCGGGGCTCAAAATACAGAAAATGTAGTGCTTTGGACTAAGAAAGCACCTCAAAAATGCCTGCATAATCAAATCCAACATCATGGATTTTAGTTTGACCGTTTGCTACCCATTCAATCCTATAAAATTGAATATTTGAGAGAAATTCAGTGACTGTGTCTGAAAGGGTAGTTGCAAAATAGCAGAAAAGAGATGATGGTGGCATGAGACCATAATCTCTGCAGGTTCAGAATAACATAGTCGTGCAGTTTTATTATACTGATAGTGGCTTCTAGATTTACACTAGCTCCTGATCAAATCTTCTGTGCCAATAAAACAGCGTTTGGACTGACAGGTTGAAAGATGGCGGTCTCTTTCATAACCAATCCTTGCTTTTAGTATCTCCTTGCAGTGTTTATTTGCTGCTCTGTGCTATAATGGAGGTCCACTCTTATAGTCACTGTCAACCATTACTGTCACAACAGGCCGAAGAAGAAGGTAATAATAGTGCGAGTAATAAAATTGAGACTTTATGAGCTTTCTGCTCATATTCAGAACATGCAGTGCCTAAGTGCACACAAATACACATCCATGTATGTGTGCAAAGGGAATTGGGGCAATGCATGAGTGAGATTGCTGATTTTGTGATAATACACTTTACTTTATGCATAATGGAAAATGTAAACAAGAAATGCAAATATTGCTGTTTGTTGTCGTGTTGAGATTAGGTAATTTATGCAGTTTACATGTTAAATACATTTTATAATATTTGGGATTCACTTTGTCCATATCGCCCCAAGCATTTTTCTATTCTGAGTTCAGCATTGAAAATGATTGGGTGTATTTGCCAGGCTAAGTCCTTAGGGGAGATGAAGCGATAGCTACATGCAGCGATGCTCTGAGACAGCATGCAGAGCCAATGATAGCACTGAGTTCCTCACACCTGGCAGTGAAAGCTTTCTAGAGATTTCTTGCTGAAATTAGCAAAGACTATATGTTCGGTTCCTGTAGCTCAAACATGCCTGTATGCGTGTAAATCTTCGTTTTAAATCAGATTTTTTATTTTTATTTTTTTCAAAACAATGTTGATTATCCAACTTACAAAATGTTGATTTTAAATTCAGCTTTATTCTTCTTTTTTGTTCTTTTTCCCCTTCACATTTATTTATTTATTTAAAATTAAGAAACAGTTAACAACATCAGTGACAAATTTTCATTAAAAAAATTCAAAGAGTTAATATTACCTCAGAATACTTATTATAACATAATACTTTTGCTTTAAAAATTTACAGTGTTGTGCATGTTTAAATTTATCATATGAAAAAATTTACATTAATAACTCTTTCAGCTGGGGGAGGAAATTGCCTTTTTTAAAAAAAAGTTTTTAATTTTATAAATATTTTACATTATGTAATAATATTTCACAGTAATATTATACAATATTACAGTTTTACTGTATTTTTGATCAAATAAAGCCTTTGTGAGCATAAGAGACTTCTTTAAAAATATATTATAAATAGTATATATTAATATTTCAAAATCAATGTTTGACACCCTATTTGGATAATGGCCCCCTCAACACACTGAAGAAGTATGTATAACACTTTTAATTTTCAGTCTTGCAGCATGCATATTTTGCTACAGAACATTACGTTTTATGAGAGCACAAGTGTTCTGACAAACTTGTGCAAAACTGTAAAGATTTTTACAAGTTTGAGTTTAAAACATAACCTTCAGCCACTGAGACCAATTCCCTCTTTCTCGCCCCCTTCATTCCCTTCAAAGGGAAAACACTGTTAAACACACCCAATGCAACCTTAGTTCAAGACATTATCTTCTCTCCTCTTCCTATTACCTTACGCATATATTGTTTCTTTTCCCTTTACTGCTGGCTATATTAACTGTAAAAGCACATTTGAAATTCATACTTCACTGTTGCCTTTGTGCCCCTTCAAAGGAGAAATGTAATGAGACTTTGTTTATCATGTGGCATCCCTGTCAGAAGGGAATGAGATTGGCGTTATACAAACAAGCCTGGGTCATAGCCGCTGATTATTAAACCAACAACAAGACGGTGGCTTTGCGGTCCGTACTGATGGCTAAAGTTTGAAAGTAAACAGGTTTTAGACTTCAAAAGTGTCCACACAGAATCAGATGAGTCACATAATGAGAAATAAAATTTTCCTAGATGTTTTGAGATAAAAGAGATCGTTACTGTAATTTTCAGCAGTCAAAACCTACTGAAATTCACTGCAAAAACAACTTATTCTGTACTTCTGCAACAGATGAATCCAATTGAATGCATAACCACTTACATTTGCACCTCAACAACACTTATTCTGTGTCAGGAAACTCAGCCTGTCCCATCAGTGTGAGGTAATATGGGAAGCAGAATACAGTAGATGTTATTATTGTTCTTGACTGTGTAGCACCTGCAGCTCTGCAGATTCTTTGGAAGGATCCCAGTATCCATTACCAGGTATGAGTGACTTAATTTTATTTTAATCAAGGTCCCGATCACAAGTTGTGGTCTGAGTATTTGATTTTGAGAACTAGCGCAGAGACTGTTATTGAAGGACCCAAATAAAGAGTAATTTCATATAAAAAGAAAACATTTACACAGTTGTCTTCACAGCATGGCAGCAATAAAATTAATAAACAAATGAACATTTTAGTGTAGCATAAATATTGACATATATTGGTAACACTTTAAAATAATGTTCTCTTTGTTAACATTACTACATTAAATAACAGGAAAGAATATTTTAAGCATTAATTAATCTTACTTACAATAGTTACAGTACTAATACATTACTAAAAAGTTGTATATGTTAATATTTAATGTATGTGACCTAACATGAATAATGAAGAGTTATATTTTTATTAACTAACATTAACAAAGATTAATAAATACTGTAACAAATGAATTGTTTTTTTTTTTCTAGTTATCATTAGTTAAAGGAATAGTTCACCTTAAAATGAAAGTTTGCTGAAAATGTTCTCACTCTCAGGCCATCCAAGATGTTGATGAGTTTATTTCTTCATCTGAACAGATTTGGAGAAATTTAGCATTACATCAATTGCTCAAGCAACAGTTTGAAGTTAAAAACATCTTAATTATAGATTTGTTTATTACAAACACACAACTTGTGGGTTAATTTACATTGCATGGATTACTGTGATGTTTTTATCAGCTGTTTGAGCGCTTATTCTGGCGGCACCCATTAGAGCTCATTTAGAACATCAAGATAGTGATGTAATGTTAAATGTATTACATGCTAAACAACTTCTACATCTTTGATGGCCTGAGGGTAAGTCAATTTTCATCAAATTTCCAACTCTTCCCTAATTGCATTGACTAATGTTTTCTAATTGGACCTTATTGTAAAGTGTTACCCATGCATTTTTAGAATTATATAAAAAATGATAAAAGCTATTTAATTCCTCAGGTCAAAAAGAGGGTAGAAAATGGTCATAAAAAGCAAATTATGAGTTTTTTGTTGCAGGATTGTTTTACTAATATTATAAGTGAACCTCAGGGACCCATTCTGTACAGCAGACTGAAAAAGTTTGGATCTCTCTTTCTATCGCTTCTTCTCCCTCTTCCTCTCTCTCCCAATAAGTATTATAATAGAAGGAGATAATGAGTAATGAGAAGTAAAGAAAGGCTTCCCATTCTCCTCACAGCAACAGTAGAAGCTAAAGACTTTCTAACGAGCTCACGCACCTCAGAGGAGATTACATCTAAACTGTGGCACTTCTCCTAATTGCAATCAACACAGGCAGTGCCAAGAGCTGTGAATAACCCAGACTGAACCTGCTGTCCCTTCAGCCGTCCATTACACAAAACAGCATATTATTCACACATTATATGCCCGTGAGTGATCAGTATACACTATATATTTTTCTTTTACAAGAAAATACTATTTTAGTCTTTCTACTTCGAAATGTCATGTTTAATTTGATGTGTTACTTGCTGTTTGTTTGTAATTATTTGTTTAATTATCTAGCAGTTTTTGAGGAAAAATTATTTTAAAGTAAATCCTACACCAGTGTAGTAGGTGCTGTATGCTTAGCACGTTAAATAAACCCATATGCCTTATAAACTCAAATTGTGTTCAGCAAATTGTGCTAGTTATATCAGACAGAAATTGTGAACTGTGAGCTATCGGCAGGGTAGTATTGGTCACAATTTGTTTTACAGGCTGTGCCCCATCCAGAATTCTTGCTGAGAGGAAGAAAAGAAAGAAAAACTGTAAATCCTTTTTATTCTTTTGTCACTTTCACTTTTTTATCTGACTATGGAGTTTTTGTGACCCAAATGGTCCACTGCAGATGTCCAGAACATGTTTATGGTTCTCTGTTTCTCTCAAATAAAATTCAATGTGTCATATGATTTGAATTTAAGAAACCTTTCCATTGATTTCACACTTGTACCACTTTTGTTGTGGACTTTGGGCCACTGCAAATCCCTTTCTATTAAATATAGCTGGATATCTGAACATGTCCCAGTATTTTGTCCTGTTTGCTTCTGTTTGGTTCCTATGCCTTCTTTAACCAAGAAAATGTTTGTGCATGCAGAGCGCAGTCTGTGCTGCAGCATCCTCTGACCTCCAGACGCTGGATTTTTTTTTTTATGTACATTCTCACCAACCAATTTCATACCTCATTTACGGCTTCTTCCTCCACTGTGAGACACACCTAAAATTGCTCTCACACAACACACACAGACTCACACACACATAGGACAAGAGAGCTCGAGGACTACTGAATCAAATTTAGAAACACTTTAAAACCACACAGTATTTTTAGATCCGGGTAACCTTTGCTTGCCATACATTCAGATTGTTGCAAATGGCTTTTGTCGACTGAGAGCAAGAACTTTTAAAGGGTTATTATTAATATGGAAACGCAAGATTGCACCAATTACAGGATACTTTTACGACATTATGTAATCTCAGTCTAAATAGCCATAGATTGCATTGGAAAATAATGTTCTTAGCTGATATTTTTATTATCTTGTTCTCTAGGGAAAATATATGAAAGGGCACCTATTATGCAAAATTCACTTTTACATGTTGTTTAAACATATGTGTGTTGGCAGTGTGTGTACACAACCACTCTATAATGATAAAAGTCCACCCGCTCCTTTTTTTAATCCCCATAAGCAGTGTCTCAGAACAAGCCGTTTGCAGAATCTGTAAAATGTGATGTCACTTTGCCCAGGCCCCGCCCACAACTGTTGACGGACACTGCCTTATTAGCAGAGACCCCGCCCTTTCTTTCTGGCTGTTTACCTTCACAAACATAACCGACTGTGTTTTTGTAACTTATGTTTGTTTTTAACATAAACTTGTGTATTTGACAGTTTAAGTGCAATAAGACATAAAAGAGAACTTAGTTTAGTACTCACTTGGCACGTGACAGCCACTTTCTGTGTACGTACTTCGGATGTGTGCACTCAGAAAACCCTATATCAGAAGTTTACACTGATATGGCTTTAAAACACATGATTTCCGCGCAATAGACATGATAATCAAAACCAAGCAGATGTCTTTTAGCAGAGTATCTGAGGTATGAGCTGTAAAGACACAGCCCTATTCTGGAAAAGGGGACAGGGAGAAGCAGCTTATTTGCATTTAAAGAGACATGCACGAAAACAGCGTGTTTCTGCTTCCACTCAAAATGGCCATTTTCAAAATGATATAATAAATGATCTGTGGAGTATTTTGAGCTGAAACTTCACAGACACATTCTGGGGACACCTGAGACTTATATTACATCTTGTAAAAAGGGGCATAATAGGTCGCCTTAAAAAAACAAAACATCTAAACAAGATATATATTGCTGTTAATAGTGAGGTATTTGTTGGTGGTTGCATTTTCAAATTTATTTCAAATTCAGAGAGAATTGGTAGATGTACTTCTGTAGTTTTTGGTCCTCAGGGAACCAAACTTTTTAAGTCTAAAAAAGCTCAGGGAGTGCAGTTACCAGGAAGGGAGGCTTCACTTGCTCTAAATTGTTTTGATTGCTTGCAGGA